>CM075816.1:35410123-35647623 GCA_037975025.1 Excoecaria agallocha
ATTACCACATTAACCACACTTGTATCTAACAACCAACTAATCTCAAATTTAAATATTTTTACTCCACCTATTGAAATTCCTTGATAAATCAATTATCAAAAGAGAATGATATAAAATCGGAGCCATAAGGTTGTACAAGAAACAATTTGGAAAAGATAAAAAGAAAGCAAGATTCCTTATACTCTATCTAGTTTCTCGGGAACCCATGAATTAGAAGATATGAACCTCTCTCATGTGAATCGTGAACTAATTGAAGGCAGATCCGTTAAGCTATAATCATTTACCATTGATTTTAATCCTTCAATAAGATAATTTAGATGTATTTCGCCTCCTACCTTTCCCGACAAGTGCAAAAAATCATTGAAGTTGCCAGCGATTAACCATGGCTCTTTCATACTACGGTCATGCTATTAAAACTCTATTTTCTCAATTGCGTATAAAACACTTTGAATTTCACAATACATATAAGATTTTATAAAATATCTAAGTGTAAAAACTCTTTGAAAACTTTTTCTTGTTTTTATAACTTTTAACAAAATCAAATTTGATATTAATTCTGACCATTTTAACTAAAATTAAAGTTTGTTTCTACTTCTTTTCTATCATATTTTAAGAAAATATCTAGGAAACATTTTAGAAAATGAATTAAACTTTTAGTTTTAGGGAAGTACCCTTTGAAAACTATTTTAACAAGGATATAAAATATACATATGTACGTGTGGTTTTTAATAAGATTGTAAAAAAAGAATATCTAAAGATACAGATAATCAAAAGCCTTCATTCTTGTACATCTTTGTTTTCTATTATAGAACTTGCAAGTGTCAATTCCAATTTTTTTTTTATTTGAATCAAAACTTCATCATGATATTTCCATAAGTATCAGACTTGTATAAAACGTGTTAAGTGCAAAATACTCTAATTATTACAGTGTTTAAGTTATTATCAAAATCAAATAGTTAAGTTGTAGCCTTTAAAGCCAACAATCTCCTCCTTTTTAATAATGACAAAACAATGCAATAATTTGTTGGTTTTACAAGATTAGAGCTTTTCCTCAATTGTCCTGAATATTTGCCAAGATAAATAATACACAATAAAGTTACATATATAAGATATTAGCTTACTCCTCGAAAGATTATAAACCTAATAATTTCAAAAAGCATTGAAAGATACATAAGAATATATCAAAAAAGAACATAAGCAACAATAGCAAAATATTAAGTCCAAAATATGTGTAATCATGCCAAGCATAAATATAAACATCCAAATAGGAAAATAAAGTTTTAAAATCATCCATTAAATATATCCTAACTACTCCCCCTTTTTGTCATTAACAAAAAGAGCAAATAGAACTACTAGCATTAGAAAACATAATAGTTCAAGTTTAGATAATGCTAGAATTAAAAAAGAAAACAAAATATAAATGTGCATGCATGATTATATAATGCTCAAGGGTCAATACTATTTGGTTTTCAATGGATGCATTTCCCATAACCTTTTCCAATTGCCTCATCGACTTGCAAAGAGGTTGAGTTAGAATTGGCTTGTCAATAGATCTAAGAGGTGAAGAGTTGATGGCTTTTGTGGTTCTATCTTAGTTTGCTCTCATATTGTTTCTATCAAAAAGCTTTTATATATATATATATATATATATATATATATAGAGAGAGAGAGAGAGAGAGAGAGAGAGAGAACGGAAACAATACTTGTTATACACTATCTAAGGCTAAGAATAAGGAATTCCCTTAAAAAAAAAAAAGGGATTCTAATATACATACTCCTATAATTCTATTCTAATTTTACAACTCATGCCAACACTCCCCTTCAAATTGGTGCATACATATCTGTGATGCTTAGGGTGCGTTTACTTACAGAAAATTATTTTCTGTTTTCTATTTTCTTAGAAAATTGGAATATTTATCTTCCGTAGAAAATTTAAAAAACGCGTTTATTTATCAACAAATGGAAAACTAAGTGTTTATTTGTGTGTGTGTATATACACACACACATATGTATGTATGTATGTATGTATGTATGTATGTATGTATATATATATATATATATATATATGCATACATACAGATATTACATGTATATGTATGCGTACGTATATATATATATGTGTGTGTGTGTGTGTGCATACATACATATGTATATGTATATGCATATGTATGTGAATATATGCACATATATACACATGTATTTATGAATACATACATATGTACATGTATGTGTATGTGTATGTATGTATATATATATACATATGTATGTATTTATGTATGCACATACAAGCATATATATGTATATGTATATGTATATGTATATGTATATGTATACGTATAAATTAATACATATTTATATGTATATGTATGTATATTTGTATATGCATATGTATGTGTATATATGCACATATATATACATACATATACATATGTATGTATACATATGCATATGTATGTATGTATGCATGTACTACATATGCATATGCACATGCATATGCTTATGAATGTATGCACATACAAAAATTTACATATACATGTATATGTATATGTATGTATGTACATATATATACGTGTGTGTATTAATATTATTTAGAAAATTTGGGAAATATCTTTTATTAGTTTTTTAATTTCTTCTTTATTTTGGAAAACTAAAAAATTCATTTTTTGTTTTCTATTTTAGAAAACTGACGAAAATAAACATGATCTTTATTTTTTGTTTTCTGTGGAAAATTTTTCTGAAAAACTGGAGCAGTTTTCTGTAAGCAAACAAACCCTTAACTTATCAAGTGAGTTATGGAAATCTTTATTAAAGAGGGCCTTCGTAAGTACATATGCCAATTGAACCTTGGATTCGATAAAAGGAAACCAAATTGTCTTTTCATTAAGATTTTGTCTGATGAAGTGCCTATCCACTTCAACATGTTTAGTCCGATCATGTTGGAATGGATTATATTAATGGTTGCCTAGTTGTTACAAAGCAAATTCATATTAGAGTTAAGAGAAAACCCGATCTCAGTCATCAGTCTTTTAAGCTCAACGAGTTCACATAACTTTTAGCCATTTCTTCAAAATCAAATTTAGCCCTAGATAAGGCTACAACCTTTTGTTTCTTGCTCTTTCATGTATCAAACATACTCTCTACAAATGTGAAATAGCCTAAAGTAGAATTCATATTAGAAATGTTGTCATCCCAATTTGCAACTACATAACCATTAATGTTTAGATGATTATTCTTGTAAAACATCAACCTTTTCCCAATAGAGGATTTTAAACAGCATAGAATACAGGTTATAGCTTTCATATGATATTCATTAGAATTACATATAAATTGACTTACTACGTTCACCACATAAGCAATATCTAGGCGGGAATGTGATAAATAAATAAGGTTTCCACTTAGCATTTGGCATATGATTTGGACGCTCACCAAGTTTATGATTCTGGACCATAGGATTATCACTGATCTATAATCTAACAATCCCACTTTTGACAACAAATCTAATACATATTTTCTTTGAGAGAAAAATATACCTAGTGTTAAACTTGATATTTCAATTCTTGAAAAATACTTTAGACCACCAAGATTTTTCATTTCAGACTCAGTTGTCGATTGCTCTTGAAGGCTAGAAATTTCTTGGGAATCATCTCTTGTAATAATTATATAATCTATATAAATCAATAGTGATGCCACTTTTATTCGTTGATGTTTTAAGAATAATGTATGGTTATAATTACTTTGATAAAAGCTATATTTCTCCATAGTTGAACTAGATCAACCAAACCATACATGAGGTGATTGCCTTAGTCTATATAGTGCTCATTGCAATTTACGCACCATTGTATCTGTAACCCCCTACGAGTATTTTATGTGTTACGGCTTTCTAATACCGTATTCATATTAGTTTAACTAGTACTAACATCAAAATCTACTCAAGTAACTTTGATAATAAATATGATTTTGTTTACATAATAAATCTCAAAATAATTAGTTTAATACATATTGAGTGATTACATAATATATAAGAAATTCTATGGTCTAATCTACATCTTTGGAACTCTTCGTAAATGCTAACACCATAGCTTATGACCATCTTCACTGCAACCTACTCAAGAAATGAATCAAATGCTAAGTCATGCTTAACAACAATGCATCAACTACAACTATATGGTCACCTTATCCTAACCACCATGCACTGTCGTCACTTAAGGCTACTAATGTAAATACACCATCTAGCTACGAAAATTACCCTCTACAGAACTATAAATACCCTTATGTCTACACATATGTAGACTACACAATTAAGTTCATATACCTTAACTAGACATATAATTTATTTTATGCGAGGCAAAAACACTTAAAAACTCCATAACAATTAAGTTCCCTAAAGTTGCCACTAATTCTCAAATGCTTAACAATACATTTAGTATTTAGTTCGAAGTTGAAATTAGTATCCTAAACTTCCTACGTATCTCGAAGTTGAGAATCAAAACCACATAATTCTAACATACAATTTAAGTTCTGCGTAATTAATAATGACATATAGACCATACTCTTTATATCTTATTGATTACACATACATATTGCATTATTGTCATTACATACTTAATTATTAAATATAACTTAACCACATTACATATACATTATAAACACTTTTGTTACTTGAACACAATATAAGCACAGACAATTAGGAACACTAGATACCATATAGGTATCAAATCACTAGACACTGTTACACTATCAACAATAGATACCTGGAGGCATTAAATCACTAGACACCATTAAGGTGCCAACACTAGATACCAAAAAAGTATCAATTCACTATCCCATATAAGTCCACAACTAAGTCCAATTCAAGCATACACTAAGGCTTCACTCACATATTTAGTATTCAATTACATTTATACTCAACTATGTTAAAAACACTTTAATATAACTATATATCAATAACATATTCATAATCACTTATTAACTTCACATTTAATACACTAGTGTTACAATAATCATCATTTTATCATAAAATATGTATAACATTTAACAATATCAATGTGCCACTATTCATAATACTTATTTATAATTATACCCAAACATTCCAGATATGATTCGATAGTAAATGCATTAAGGTTACAATTAACAAAAACATAACAAAAACTATGTATGCATATCAAAATTCACTTTGCATGCCATCATTTAAACTCATATTTTAATGTTTAATCATCTATCTTAAGCTTAGTACATCTTATATTATCCCTAAACACGTGTTTGTGAAGTTTAGTGAACATTCGAGGATGTTCGGTTGAAATTCGGGAACACTAGGACATATAACACTAACTAATGTACTTATAATTATATTTTTTCCAATAGTTCATAATTAAATTCATGATGGTATAAATAATATTCACTCATAATAAGTCTTATTGCACCTTAAAAGATATGTTCATAATGTTTCACTAACATCCAAAAAGGTTTGGATGAAGTTCGGCAGCTTTTAGGTGAGTTTCGGCAACATTGGGGATAGAATGCAACATACTCAACTGGATAGATACTCAATCCAATCAGGTTGGGAGCATTTTTCCTATCTAGAATTCAAGTAACCCAGAACCAATCTAGTTGGGTTGATTATAAAATCCAGAATTCTGCAGACAGATTTTCCAAGTTTAGCTTATACAATGATGTTGACCTAGTAAATATGGTCTTTAGACAAAAATTCCTTCTAAACAATTATTTTCCTATGTCTTTAGTTTTCATAAAAATAAAAATCAAGCCATTTTCACTAATATACAAGGAGATTTGCACAAAAATATACAAACTATTCCAATTGACAGGGCAACAGTCATTACACAATTTCATGCCAAAATTCGATAGTATTAGAGGTAAAATCTATTTTTGGTTTCTACTAGAAAATTTTATATCTGTTATTAGCATTCATATACAACTAGAATCACTCTATTTAGAGCTTTAAAACTCATGTTATACTCAAAATATTCTTGACAGGTCATGTGTTCCTATAGCAAAATTTCACTCTAACAATATTTTTGCCTTTTTTTAACTTATTTGCATGTCTAGACTTTTCAATTATGCTTTTACATATTTCATATACATTACATATCACTAATATTCAATTTTCTCCTAATAAACACACATATAAGATATTTTGAGTCCCCATACCTTGTTTGAAGCTTATTTCCCTGTGTTCTCTTGGTCCACACCTCTTCTTAACTTTTCCTTCAACTAGAACCTTAACACATCCAATTTCAAACACATTTAGCACATACAAATCCAAAGAGAGGCTCTAGATGAAGAAGAGATAGGGAAGAGGATGATCCTTACTCAAAAACATAAATTATCCTACCCTAATTAATTGCATTGCACCCAGCCTTGCTAGTTTCCTCATTCATTCTTTAAATGGCCATCTGATGTGTAAAGAATAAAGAGAAAGTTAAGAGGAAAATCTGAGTTTTCTTCCAGCCCAAAGTGGCCAACCTCTTTTTTCCTCCATCTTAATTCACACTTATCTCTTTAAACTTTTGAAACCACCAATGTCCATCCCCCACTGGTCCTACTTTTTGATCTTTGTGTATTTATAATTTGGTCCCATATCTATCTTTAATTACTTAATTGCATGAAACCTTAACTAACATAACATAAAAGTCCATGATTTTCTTATATTTAACATACACAACATACATTAAATTACAAAATTGCCCTAAATTAATTTCATTTATACTAACTGTATCCCAACCAGTCACCAACCTACGTAACCATTATCATTTCTTTTATAGTCATTTATAAACATTCCACATTCCTACGAAGGTCTTAATTGGGGCATTACAGTATCATTTATGAAAGTAGTGTATCCTATTAGGATATCTATGTAAATCCCTTCCTCAATATTTCCATGAAGGAAGGCATTGGTGAGAAAGTTTCTTGATAATCTACACTATAAGTCTGTGTGGATACTTTTGCTATAAGCCTTACTTTATATTTATTAATGGATCCATCTACCTTGTGTTTAATTGAGAAATCCTACTTTTAACCCACTATTTTTTTGCCCTTTGGTAAAGGGACCAAAGTCTAAGTTTCAGTCTTCTACAATGCCTTTATTTCTTTATTTACAGCTTTAGTCCACTTAAGATCTACCAAGGGTTCTTGTACTCCGTTAGGCACACAACAAAATGATAGTGTATGGAAAAAACCTTTTACGGGCTTAGAAAAATTATGTATGTGTAAAAGTTTGCAATTAGATATTTTTGATCTTTTTTGTTCAAAATCTGTTGAGTATCTACTAGGTGGTTTTCCATGAATTTGTATGAAAGGTAAAGCATAACTGATAAAAATATCCAATTTATTTTTAGGAGAAGGTGCAGTAGATCTCACCTTAAGAATATTCTTAAGAGAATGGCCTCAAATGCTAAAGAGTGGAGGGATTTTCTTCATATTTAGAAATGGATTTGTCTCTAGGAGAGATATTGCCTCCACCATTTACTTTCTCAATATTGTAGCCACAATTAATTTCCATATTACTGTGGCCTTTTGATTTTGTATTTTCTTCAAAACTTTTTACCACATAAAGTCAATTTAATGCTGGTGGAAACAAATTTTGATTATCAGAAGGTAACATCCATAATGACTAAAAATACATTACTTTATGACTCACACCCAGAAAGTAATGAATCACGGGTATGAGTCACCAAATTATAACTAAATTGGCCAATTTGGCCAAACGATTTCAGATGAAAAAGTAACACTATGGGTGAGTTACTACAATCGGTTGTGACTCACTTTTCTTGTAATGATCCAAATACTGGGTTAGTCAAAAATAGTATTTTTCGATGGTAAATAGTGACACTGAGGTGAATAGTATTTTTCGGAGTCAAAAAATATTTTATTTTATTATTGAAAAGAGCAAGTCAATAGGAGCACGTTGGTGAAATTTGGAATAAAAATGAGAACAAATAGATATCCAAAGTTGAAAATAAGAAAATCTTATAGTTTCGTCTTCAATAGTGTTCGGGTTGATTGAAAATTTGACTTGGACTTTAAAAATAGTAAATGGCCTCTAAAAGTTTCTAGAATTTTCAGATCTACATTAAATGAGATGTAGAATCATATGATAATGAAAAATTAATTTTTTGGTGACTTTGAAAATTGAGTTATCGGACTTGTAAAAGTGAACCAGATTGGGAAATAATTTTTGACTAACTCAAAAATATTTATGGAGCATAATGGATATATTTTGAGGATTAAGGAAGAGTTTTTAATAAGGTTTGAACTCAGAAAGTAAGAGAAAAATAATGATTTCAGTTTAAATAGTAACCGATCAATCGTGAATTTGATCGGAGTTTTAAAAATAGCAAATGATCTTGAAAAGTTGAAGGAATTTTCAGTTGAGATCTAATAAGTATTTAGAATTATCTGGTAGTGAAAAAAGTGATTTTTCGGTAGCACCGAAAAGTTTCTAATTGGACTGATTAGAATGAATTGAATTGAAAATGGACTCTGATTGAGCCGAAATTTTGTATAGAGGTTTAATTTATTATTTTAAGAATTATGAAATTAATTTTAGAATGAATTGAGCTTAGGAAGTGAAAGAGATTAAATTGGGCCAAATAATGGTTAAATAATAAATTTGGGTTTAGAGTTGGGTTGGCCTAATTGTTTGGACCAAGCCCAATCCACCCAAGATACATATAAAGGCCAAAAATATCTAATGTCCTAGAAAGCTCCTCCATTTTCTTCTTTCTTCTAGCTTGGCCGAATACACTGTCACTATTTTATCCACTGATTTCAGCGTTTCTTTTCCATTTAATCACACAAATCAAGCTTCCTAGTTTAACTTTGGCCCCTCATTTCATTGAAGGTCATCGCTAGAATTCATTTCAAGTGTTAGAATTGGAGAAAAGTGGATAGTGAAGGTTATGTATTAAAATTGAGGATTTTAAAAAAGAAGAAGTGGTTCCATGGCATTACTAAAAAATGCAAAATAGCAACGACTTTTGATATTTTTTTGTCACTAAATCAGTTTAGCAACAACTTAGCAATGACCATTTTTTTGAAACAAAATTCGTTGTAGCGAAATTTAGCGACAACATGTCGTCGATAAAGTTTAGCGAGAACAAAAATTTGTCGCTAAATATTTGTCGCCATTTTCCTACAACAATGTTGCAGCTAAATTTTACGACGACAATATATTCGTCGCCAAATAGCTACTACGACAATGTTCATGCAAAAGTTTGCGATAACAGTATTTTTATCACAATTTTGCTACAACATTGTTTATACTAAATTTTGCGACGATGGTATTTTCGTCGCTAAATTGCTACTACATTGCTCATGCTAAATGTCGTCGCTATATTGCTACTATAATGTTTTGGCTAAATTTTGCAACGACAGCACATTTTTTGCCATTCGATACATTTCCTCTTATTTAGCATCAAATATTTTGTCGCTAATTTGATTTTAGTAACAAAGTATCTATCGCTAATGTACTCCTGCAAAGTTAGCTATAGCTAAATTATAGCTAAATGGATAATCCCTCGCTTAATTGAAATTATTTTTTAATTTATTAAATTAATATGGAAATTTAATCATTTAAATAATAAACTACAAATGATAAATTTATATTTATAGATTACTCAACATTATATATATATATATATCACTGAAAAAAGGTTATTTACAAATCCATATCTAAATTAACTATATATCCAAAATAATAAGTGCATATATTGCAATTACAAATAATATACAAAATGTCATAATATATACTTATGACTATAATATAGACAAAATAATCTTTATGACTCAATGTGTAAAGGCAGTGAACTATCAGTCCTGTCAGTACGAGATGTCAATAAACACATCTGCTCCTCAATCTGCTACTGAAAAAGTTATTACCTCTCCATCTGCTGCTAAATCTGTCCGACCTGCTGTCGTTTCTGCATCTCCATCTGCTGCTGGATCTATCCGACCCGCTGCTCCACCTATTGTTCCACCTGCTGCTCCACACATTGATTTATCTCTTGTTCAAGCTCAGCACAAATTTGAACTTGAAGCTCAGTTCTCATGGTGGATAGGCGCTGCTCAAACCTCTCCTCCATTTCTCTTGTAATGTGTTCTTCAAAAGCAAAATGAGATCGGTATATGCTAACCTCTACATAATATTGACTTGCAATAGCTCCAAATCCATACACTTGTCCTCTTTGTGCACCCTCCACTGCATCTAAGTATATCTGATTCTCATCAATATTTTCACCTTCACTTTAAGATCTCTCCAACCTAAGTTGCATGATTCTATCTTGAAAATCCACATTGAAAATTAGAATTAAGCTCAATAAATTCTTATAATATGCAATTACAATTGTATGTACATTGACATCTATAATCATTAAGTTAATACTTACATACATCACCCTGCATCTATTATTAACAAAAGATTATCCATCATTGTTCTTTATGTAGGTGTGCAAAAAGACTTCACAAGTAGTAGGCCATCGATTCTTTTTAGCCTAAAATACAGTAAAAGAAGAAAAATTATCAAAATAGACTTAGGTGTTGTAAAGAATTCGGTAGCATTTTCCATAAAATTAAGACAAATCCAAATTGTCAAACCTAAAAAAAAATTCACATTTATACTTCTATAAAGATCAACACATTTATAACAACGAATTTGGCCATTTCTAAGCTCTAAAGCAACTCATCTAATCATCAGTTCAAGCAAATTCCATGTTAGAATCAAATTTCACTTTTACTTATTGATCATTATTAAGAAAGTAGCTCCACTTAGCCAACGTTTCATATGCACAGCGTGCGAGACAAACCCTTCAACATGACATGATAAAGGAGCTGCATCTTCATCACCACGTCTATTTTTTGAATTTCGTTTTGATATCTTAACAATATTTGAACGGCCCTGCATCTCTATCCATGAAGTCCAAACAGACTCTGGCACATAATTTGGACGGAAGTTTCTCTTTTTTATCTTAGAGATAAAATCAACATATCTAATGGCTGCCTTCTTCTTTCAAACAAACTTGACCAATTGTTCTTGTAATGGGTCCCAAGAGAAAAATTTCTACATCCATATTTAACAATTATAAGCTTAATTATAAGAAATGTAAGAAATAAGCAATGCAACTATATGTAGATATTTAATTTAAAAATGTAGTGATTTACCTTAAACTCTTCAAAATATACATCTATGATCTCTTGGCTGATGGTTGACCAACGTAATCCCCCTTCTTCTAGCCTTCCCTCAAAAATTCTGTACATCTTGTGAGAACACTTATTGCTTGGCTCTAAAAATCTGAATAGAATAAAAAAAGATAAATATATCATTAATATTAATAAAAAAGAACAATTAATATAAACAAGAAATGTTTTGCTAAAAAGCATGAACTATGTCTCAATTTCCCTGAATCATCAATAATAAAACAGTTAAAATTTTTAATTCTCACTTTTCATCTCGAATAGTGACTCTTATCTTTCCAGATTCATCGACGATAATTTCTTCTGGATTAGGAGTTCCATCATCATATTCTTCATTAGCAAAGTGCTGTGAATCTCTAATATCACGTGTACATTCTATTGCCGGAGGCATTTGAGGTATCGTATCAAGTGAATTTGATTCACCTGTTGGAACCAATGGCGGAGGAGATGCATTTCTATTTGCAATCGGTGGTTGCACCATTGGAGGTTGTGGAGGTGCACTAGATGAAGCTTGTGGAGGTGAACTAGATGAAGATTGCACCGATCGCTATCTCTCTCCTACTTTCTTTGCAAGTGCCATGGTGAAAGGATTACGTCGTGCATTAACTCCGCGAGCCACTGCTACTCACACATGCTTCCTTTTTGACATATCTACAAAAAAAAAATAATAATAAGATATATAATTATGTTAGTGACAAAAGAATGCAATCATTGCCCACTATATTAACACATACAAAATTATTCACTATCCTCAATAGAACGATAATCATTCTCTTCATCAATACTAGAGTCATCGCTTGATAAGGTCAATTTTGGTTCCCCATCTTCTTCAACTTCTTCATCAAGCTCTAATAAAACCCTATTTGGATCATTAAGGAATTGCAGTTCCTCTTCCAAATTTGTGGCATCGATTTCGTGTGCTGTAACTTCATCTTCTTAGAAAGCAACATGTGTCCTTTTATCAGTACTATCTGGCAAATCGAACATTGACCTAAGCCTTACCTTCACAACTGCAAGCCAGTCAACCTTATCCCTTCGCTTACTAGGATATGACATGTAATACACCTGAGTTGCCTGCATTGCTAGCACAAATGGCTTATACTTGTTGCATCGACAATGACTATGTACATCAATAAGTTTATATCCTTCATGCACCTTAGTTACAACATTAGGGGTGTTATCAAACCATTCTAAGTTGAATAAAACCAATCTTTTAATTGGTAATCCTTATTCCAACTCTAAAATTTCCTTTAGCCTTCCATAGTAATCTCCTAGTACAGATTCACTGTAATTAGAACCTTGAATGCAAACTCCGCTATTCATTGTAGCTTTTATAGAAGCATGTCCCATTGTATGAAACTTGTAACCATTAACAAAATACACTTTATACCTATTGATAAATCTCAAAGATTTTTTAGCCAACTGCTGTAGGCAAGCATTACCCATGTCATTATATCTTACCTATTAAGAACAATAAAAAGATATGAGTTAATTTCAATTTGAATGACAAATATTGGTTACATAACTTATTTTACTTTTTTACAATTGATCAACTTGCTAATTATAAAATGAAACTCACAAATTTCTCAAACCAGTTAGCAAATTCATTGTCAAGAAATTCATCAATTTATAAGGCATGTCAACTTTAGGGATGATAGTTATATTTGTCATAATAAACAAAGAAAGCAAATTATCAACTTGTATCAAAGAAATAATTACTAAGATAGGATAATTGTTTATTAAATTTTTTTAATGGTTAACTAAATTTAGTGGTTGGGCACTCCTACTCATTATATAGCCTATTTCAAACTAAATGAACCAAACTATTAAATAAGCAACAAAACAGTCTAATCATTTCTCCTGCATGAGTTCATCGAGAGATTTTATATTTCTACTTTTCTTCTCACCTATTAATAAAGATACAAAGTAGAAATGGGAACAATCAATAAAAAATGCTAAGCCTATGATCAACAGAGGCATAATACACTGAAATTACAAGAATTAAAAAAATAATAAAATTAAGAATTGAATTAATTTTTCTTAAACAATAATCATTTTTTGGGGTTAGGTATACTTGAAACATTAAAACAAAAGAAGGTGCATAAACAATATATTGAAATTATAAGACTTTAAAAAATAATAAAATTAAGAATTGAATTAATTTTTCTTAAATAATAATAAGTTTTTGGGGTTAGGTATACTTGAAACATTAAAACAAAAGAAGGTGCATAAACAATATACTGAAATTATAAGACTTAAAAAAATAATAAAATTAAGAATTGAATTAATTTTTCTTAAATAATAATAAGTTTTTGGGGTTAAAAAAAAAGGTGCATAAAAGAGTATGGACCGGACCAACTATAATAATAAAGCCTGCAAAATATGCTCAGAATTTAAACTATGTTCAGTAACTGCAGATAAAGCAAAAGGCAAGACTTTGCCTCACAATTACAACAAAACAATGTGAAATTTCCTATTAACTATTTGTAATAATAATAATAATGCCAAATACACAAACACCACACACGTCAAGCCCAAGTTCTGACCCCATAAACTTTTTTTCTCCTTTGCCATCTCGGAGAATACCCACTTTTGTAATAATAATAATAATGTCAAAATCAAATACCCACTTTTAATAAATACCCATCTTTGGTATTGTTCCATTGGAAATGGTAGCTCTTTAGATTTTTGTAAGAAAGATTCCAGTGACTAGTTACAGAAAAAAAAAAAAAAAAAGATAATTGCTATTATTACAATAAAAATAGAGATAAAATGAAACAACAATTAAATCTTCCTTAACACCCTCTTCTTAGTACACATGTATTTTAATCAAATAATAATTAGGGGCACATACGTAAATTAATGGAAAAAAATTAGAAGAAATTATTAATATATTTCTAATTGGTTGTGTAATTAGTGTATTAGTGTAATTATTTGGGTTTGAAGTTAAAGATAATTAATGATAATATTGCCAATTAGATTTGATCTTTGATTTTAAATTAAAATTGGTCATCATCTATCAAGCTAGCTTTAATATATATATATAATTTTTGGTTTTAAAAAATTATAACATTACATAGAAGATTAGTAATCAATAAAAATAATCTGCAAAAATAAGACACTGGTTGTGAAATTGGAATTCAGAAACTGGCTTTTGAATGAGATATTGGAGACGGCATCTACGGTAGATAGGGCTCACTAATTGTGCTCTTAGTACCTCCAAAATTAAGATCAACATGCCAAAATATCAACACAGTACACACTGAATTTCTAGCAAAAATTTTAAAAGATGGAGGTTTTTTTTTTCATACTTAATTGAAATAAAATCATAGAGGAAGGATGCAGCAACCAATAATAAGCAAGAGACACGTGGAGACTGATGAAGGCGAAAGATGATGCACTGAAATCTATTACCGAGGCAGAATGCATCATAAAGAGAAGTTTGAATATGACATATTGATTAACCTGACACTTTACTCCACGCGTTTCTTTCTTTATGTTCCAACAAAAATGAAAACAAAAATGAATGCTATGTTTCCATAGAAAGCCAGAAGATAACTCATAAACCTAAGACAAGATTCTCCTTTTCCTATCATAGAGAATCTCAGATTGTAAAGTTCTGAAAGAATTTTTTTAATACTTCTTGTTGCTCATTAATTAATACTTAAATACCTTGTGTTTAACGTGGATTCAACCCTAAGAAACTTAATTTTGTGACCAAAATAAGTAAATAAATTAAAAGCTAAAACCCAGAAGCACATTTTAATGCCTTTACCTTTGCAAAGGAGGATTTCAATAAAATGATCAAACACTTAATATCAGATAAATACACTAACCTGACAGCGAGTTACATTTAGCAGTAGGTAGTAGTCAATGCAATTTATATACACATAATTAAAAGAAAATGCAAACTAGGACAAACATAACTCATAGCTTATATAAATAACCTGCAGCAACAGTAAACTTGCAATTACAAGGAAAATGATATAACTAGATGCATGCGCATACGTCTGTGCATGCATGTTATGCTTCTCATGCTCCACTTAGCATGGTCAATTATCACAGGCTTATTTGCACTTGCTCATTTCATGAACAAAACCCAAGCTCAGAACCTTCATTCAAGAAATGTTCTGTTCTCTAGAATGATAGACTTCCAGCACGGAGTGATGATGCAATGTGATCCTACCCAGAAGAGCTTATTAGTTACTAAAACCAAGCCTGAGAAGCATAACATGATTGCAATTTGTACTAGTTCACTCTTTCAAAGTAGGGATTCATCAAGTACTTTTCGAAACTTCTAAGAACACTCAACGATTACTTTCTTTATGATATCATCTTCAAATAAAGTAGTAACATCAACCTACATGAAGCAACACTAGTAGTATGAAGTTTGACATGCTTGACATGTATTAATGAATAAACAGGACCCTACCAATTTCAGATATATCATATGCTTCAGCCTTTTAGATAAGGTTTTCAATAATAATAAACATTACTAGTGGGAAATGCATATCGATTATCTAGTACCAGGGCACTTAAGAGTGCCAGAATCGTCTTATTTTGAACTGTAAATTCAAAACAGAAGACACAGTAGTTCTGTATGATTTGATTTCTCTCTCTCTGTCTCTCTGTCTCTCTCTTTTTTTCACATTCTCTCCAGATATAAGTATACAATCAAGAAGAAAAAATAAAGCAGCCAGCAACCATTAAAAGAAGAACCTTAAGCAAACGACAGCAAAGAACTAAGGGGAAAGCTGAACAAGATTGCAACAAAACAATAGCAGAACCAACAGCCCAGGAAGGAACCCACGCTAGCAAAAATCACTTCAAAGAAATGAAATTAAAAGAAAAAATTGAAGAATCATAAGAAGAAGATTCAGACTTAAAGAAAAAAAAACATATAAAAAAAATTGAAATCAATGAAATTAAGAAATGAAGATGAGAAATCAGAACCTTTCGCCCATTGAAGTCACAATCGTACAGTCTATCGAGAGCTTCGATGATTGGAGGGATGGAGCAGTCGACTACCATGAGGCGGCAGTGGAGAGTGGAGGGGAAAAAAATAGGGTTAGGGAAAAATTAGAACTGAAGAGTGAAAGATTGATGAAATGGGAGGGAACAAAACAAAACACGGCATTTTTACTTTACCTTTCAAAAACGTGTATCTCACGCCACATTTATTTCACCTTCTGTTTTGTATGTCTTGTCCTAATTCTCACATATATATATATATACTAGCATATTTTACAATTATCAAATGTAAAATTGGTTTTAAATCATTTATACTCTACATAAGGACAAATTAGATACCTGAAGGAAATTACTCACTGACATCAAATATGTTTTTGTTAGAAAATTTTGATGGTGATTTCAAGAATTTTGGTCTAAAAATTTTAACAATGCTACTTAATTAGGTGATCACGACATGTTTGATTCTAAATAATTTCTATTTTTTATATTATGGTATCAAATTAATTAATACTAAATAATATTAATTTTTATACCACTTTTAGTCCTAAATTGCCACTAATAACTTATAGATCTATATGAATGAAATAGTAATTTTATCAAATTAACGACAATATGGTTATTGCCAATTAGTTATAACACGGTTGTCCCTAATTAGCTACAAAAAAATTGTCGCCAATAAATTTATATAAATCTAATTTTGGTAATTTAGCTACAACACTATTATCCCCAATTAGCTACAATGCTATTGTCGCTAATTAGTTACAACAATATTGTTGCCAACAAATCTATTTGAGTAGAATAGTAATTTTACAAAATTAGCGACAACAATTAGCTACAACAGATTAAGCTTTTAAGATAAGTGGATACTGTATTCCTCAATTTTCATTGATTTAGTATATATTTAAGTGTATGTATAGTATGTAAATGTGTGTATTATGCATGGATAATTGAAATTAAAGTTATAAATATGCTAATGGAAGTTAGAATGGTGATTTGAATAATTAAAATGTAAAGAAATATTTTATATGTCATGAATTTAAAAATGACCGAATAGAGTACCTAGATATACTTGGATATATTTGATGATTTAAGGTAAATTAATTGTGTAGACATGTTAATTTAAGTGTAATTTAGCTTAATTAATGATAAAGGAGTGAATAATAAAATTTAAGAGTAAAATATTAAGTGGCCGAATAACTATATGTGGGTATATTTTATAATTTAATGTAAATTTAACTAGGCATTTATAATAATTAATATGTAATATAGTTAGATTAGTGATTAAAGAAAGAAAAAAAAAGGAGAAAATGCTTGTAAAAGATCACAGTGGTCACGTTGTAAAATGCAAAAAAAAAAAAAAAACAAACGAAATGTAAAAGCATGCAAAAAGGCTCACACTAAATAAATAGTAATATAACAATAAATAAAGGCATTGATTAAAATAGGAGGAGAAATGAAAGCATCAATAAAGTATAAATGAAATGCGCAAGTTATAAATAAAAAAAAAAAAATGGACTAGGAGATGTGCTTGGGCAAAACGTGGGGTCCATGTCCAAAAAGAGGGTGAATGATACAGTTGGTAAAAATGAGTACAAGGCAATGAAAATTGGTAAATTGCATGGCCATAATAAAGTTAACATAATGCCTAACATATAAAGCGATAATATTTAATAATTGATAAAGTAGCCCACATATAAATTAGTACAGTTTGATAATAATATTGAAAAAAAAAATTGAATTGGAAGTATTTAACAAATTAATAGTTAATAAAGATACTAAAAGTATAAATAATCTTAGTAATGGTGACAAGTAATTTAAAATGCATTAATAGTGTGCCTGCGAATGAATGTGTAAAATTTGTATATGCTATAGAAGTAATATCACGTGTTATATACAAAAAAAAAAAAAAAAGAAATGAATAAAATGGAATTTAAAATGTAGGAACAAAATGTGAATGTATGTATCGTATAAAGATAACTGAATTTATGTATGACTATAGAATGCTATTGTGTAATGTTTATGGATATATACATGATGGATTGATAAAAGTAGTGTTTAAAAGAATTAATAATGTGGATTAAATGTAAATCAAATATGTTATGGTGATTTAATGAAATGAATGATTCTATTGCCCTTAATTAGTAGTCTGGTAGTAAATCTAGTTGAGAATTCAGTTGGCTAGCCGTAGAGACACTTATACCGCAGTCCGGGTCATGGTGACTCGGTTCGATAGGCTAATAATGGTCTACCTCATGTTATATATTTACAAGTTACAAGTATCATGTTCAGGTTCATGGCTATGATGTTTCGGGGTCACCTCACATGTGGAACTTTAGGGTCCCTGTCCCCGTGTATTTAGTCCGGAATTTCTATTGGACTATCACTGGGGGCATTTCAAAGAAATAAAGAAATATATGTATGTAAATGTAACTATGTATGCATGTATGTAAATGTGAATAGGTATGAATGTATGTATATGTAAATGTGTATACATGTATGTATATGTGTATATATATGTATATATGTATACGTACACATATAAGTATGTATATGGATATGTAGATGTAAGAATATATGTATACGAGTATGTAATGTATGTATAAGTGTATAGATGTATATATATGCAAATATGTATATATATGATTATGAATGTATGTGAATATATACATATGTATATGTGAATGTATGTATGCGAGCATGTATGCATGTATAAGAATATATGTATATATGTAAGTATATGTATATGTAGATGTAAGAATATATGTATACGAGTATGTAATGTATGTATAAGTGTATAGATGTATATATATGCAAATATGTATGTATATGATTATGAATGTATGTGAATATATACATATGTATATGTGAATGTATGTATGCGAGCATGTATGCATGTATAAGAATATATGTAATGTATGTATATGTATATCGATGCATACAAGGTATGTATAGATATATGTATGCATGTAATGTATGTATATGTATATGTATATGTATGCATGTAATGTATGCATATGTATAAGTATGCAGGGGATGTATGTATATCCATGTATATGAATATATGTATGCGTGTATGTCTGTCTATGTATATAAATGTATGTATGCGAGTAAGTATGCATGTGTGAATGAATATATGTATGAGTAAGTGCATGCGAGTGTGTATGTGATTTATTATGGAAGGTTTAGGATACGTATCTACTAATGAGCGTTTCAATACTCAGCGCATAGTTTGTTGACAGTTCTCAGGTTATGAAGATGCTGATATTTCAGTGGCTGGTATCGCGAGGATAGTCAAGAGCAGGATAAAGATCAAGAAATGAATAGATTTGGCATGTACATGTAGGTATGGAAAGTATAGTAATTGTATAGGCACAAGACTATAGTATATGATGTATGCTTGTAAAATATTGAGACATAGTTGTTTATGTAGGTAATTATGTTATAAGAATGGTAACAAGTATTGCTTATGAAAAAAAAAATTGGTACTGATTCATGTATAGGTTTTAACATCCGATTACCGCGTATACTGTATACTGGTATGAGAGTGTTACATTTCGTCCTTAAAAAATTAGCCAAAAGAGGTGAATCACGGGTTTGAGTCACCATGCCCACCCATGAGTTAATTTCTACCTTAAATAAATTAGCTAATTTATCCAACTTTCACTACATTTTTGCAGATATTCCTAATTATACCATTGAAATCCATCACTTAATTCCAAATTATGCATTTAAGAGTCCTCAAAATTTGTAAAAAGACCTATAAAAATCCTAAAAATGTTTTAAAGATTCATAAAAAATCAAATGGTCCCGAGACTCTCGATTCTTTGTCTTTTATAAGAGCATTTTTTCTCATTAGGTAACATTAACAAAAGTTGCATCAGGATCCGGTATTTACAGTTGCCCCTAAGTTTAGAGAAGTAAGTGCACTTGGGGATTTGGTGAGCCAAAGTTCAGTGTAAAAGCACATAGCTGAGACAACAATTTCCATGTCAACGTTAGGCATGAAATTTGATGATAAATTTTGTGATGTCGATGAAAAAGCCTTAGTAGTTGCCTGTAAAAAGCACTCTAACACCTGTGGAAGGGATTTGAATGCCTGAAAAAGGATTCTAAAGTTTGTGCGGAGGACCTAAATGCATAAAAAAAGAATATAAACACCTATAAAAATGACTAAGGTACCTATAAAAAGGATTTTGACACCTATAGAAAAGATTTGGACACATGTAGAATGGATTTTGGACATTTTTAGAAATGATTTGGATACCTGCAGGAAGGATTCAGAACACCTATAAAAAGGATTTGGACACCTATAGAAAGGATTTGGAACAAATGTAGAAAGGATTTGGACTTCTGTAAAAAGGATTTGGAACACTTGTACAAAGAATTTTGGACACTTGTAAGAAGGATCTGGACACCTATAAGTAGGATTTGGAAGCTTATAGAAAGGATTTGGATACTTGTAGAAAGGATTTTGAATACCAATAGGAAGGATTTTGACATTTGCAGAAGGGATTTAGACACCTATAGAAAGGATTTGGAACACCCATAGAAAGGATTTGAACACCTGTGGAAAGGATTTGGAACACCTGTAGGATGGATTAGGACACCTACAAAAAGGATTTAGAACATCGATAGCAAGGATTTGGACACATGTTATAGTCGCACTCACTTAAAGTATAAGGAACTTATCTAAGACATTAAAGTACACTCACCTGAGGCATGAAATATGATTTAACTAATTCTTAGTTTCATTGTTTCAATAAAGACATAACAAAATTTCTATATATGTTTGGTATTATAATACTCTGATATCTTAATGTATATATTCTCATTAATTTGATCATAAGAAGTGTATTGGCATAGGATAGTTCTTGAAGTAACTGAATTGTAATAATACATAAACGATATTGAAGCCTCTATAGCTACCTCACCTAAATGCTGTTGTCCATGCTATGATAGGGGTTGAAATAAATGTAATTGTGTGCTTAACTCTTATTATATCATGAGTTTATCTACAACTATAAATTTAATGTATTTGCAAGTGTCTATTAACTGCAAAGAAACATTTGTAAAGCTAATCAAGGGATTGGCAAGGTATATCCTTAAACATTAATATAGAAGAAATGCCATACAAATATTAGTAATATGAATCCATTAATAAAGCTCTAACATAGAGTTAGAACATTATAAGTAAAAGTTAGGTTCCTAAATTAGTTGAGCTTGAAATGAATTGGCTTGAAACAGTTTTGAAATTAATTGAATGAAAATAATATTTAATCGTTATTTGAATTTTCCTTTGATAGGAATAAATCTTTTTCGAGTTCTAACTTTCAGGTTTAGTTGAATAAACTCTTATAACAGTGAATGATTGTATTTGTTATTTAATTAATGCTACATTTGCGGCAATCAGAGTATATAAAAAGGTCACAAATAAACTCATCTAGCAAGTTCATTAATAAAGCATATGCTAGATAATTTGGAGATACTTAAAAGTGTAAGTTTATGCATATTGAGCCCGGGATCAAGCTCAAGGTCAGTTATTCTTTTAAAGTGAATTATGTATGCCTGACTTCTCTAGTTTTCCATTGATGAGTGAAAATACATAATTGTTATAATATGTGATGGATAATTCTACATCCTTCAATAAAAAGTATAGAAATATATATATAGAAAGCATATGAATAAGCTTGTGGCATGTGATTCTTTTAAAGTCTTAATCATGCTTAAATGCTTATATTTATCCATTGATTTTGAAATGATGCAATCATTATGATATATATGTGATTATGAAATTTGATACATTGATAAATGTATCTATAAATCTGAAGACTTTGCTTATTCTAAATTTAATGGCACAAAGGCCATAATTTCTTTGTAAAGTATGAGTATAATATGCAGAATGGTGATGAACATTGTTGAGCCTGCAGTCTTAGTTCAATTGTGGATAGATAGGTATGCCTATAGGGATGTTGCAACTGCTACCGTTGATCCCGTTTGGGTCTAAATTTCAGTTGATCCCGTTTAGATCATGAACAACCCCATTTGGGTTGTTAGCCGACCCCGTTTGGATTTGCTTGACCGGTCTTACCGTACTGTTGACCCCGTTTGGATCTATAATTTTGATATCCTCGGATATCTTACTAATTATTGTTTTGATACCCTTGGATATCTACCGTTTCCCGTTATCCACCTTTAGAACTTAGACAGGTTAAACTATAAATACAGTATAGACATTAAAGTATAAAGTACAAAGCAAGCATCATATAAGAGTTAAGGATATTGCTTGATTATATGTTTGACATGATTTGCTAGTATTGTTTCATAAGTTTAAATAAATAGAGGTTACCAAGTAACACATATATGTATGCTATTTATAGTTGGTTCTAAATGTTCGAAATTGCTTAAATGAGTTAAATGCATGAAGAATTCTCAGTCAGTATACAATACAAGCATACTAAGTTAACTATTAAGCTTTTCAAATGCTTTTATTGTTCACTACGTGAGGTTGTTAGATTTGTCAAGATTTTCTAATCCATTGATTACATGTTATATATATATATATATATATATATATATATATATATATATATATATATATATATATATATATATATATATATATATATATAAAGCGTGCTGAATGTGATTATAGATGACTATTTTGAATGTTATTATACCTGTAAGCAGGCTAATCGAGAGTATAAATACATCACAATTAATTATAGTATAACTATTGCTTATGATATATGAAATAACATGATTAACTTGGTTTCTAATGTATGGATTATATTTATTAATGTACAGATCATTTTAATCAATGTTGATATTTAAGGATGTTGAATTAAATGTAGGATTATATTGTTGTTTAAAATTGCATATCTTATTATATATCTATTTCTGACATGTCATTTTTAATGTTTCTATTGATGTATATTATATGATTTTGACGATCACTGTAAGTGGTTCTCTTTCGTATTTAGTATCCCTACTAAGCTTTATTGCTTAGCACGGATTATTTTATCCGTATAGATTTTGAGTTAATAGATTATTTCAAGGTTAGTTTATGCAACAGGTGGCCCAATACAAGAGAGAGATTATGAAAGTATAGCTTTTGATGTTGAGTCCTTTTTGGTTACAAGAATATTTATTTGTATTGTCAAATGATGTATTGTGCTAAAGATTATTGGATGTAAATCTTGAACGTTCTAAGAGACTCAAAAGTATAAATTAAAGTTTTTAATTGTACAATACATTTGTTAGATTCTTTTTCTTTAGAAGATCTTTATATTTAATAATTCATAGCTCAATAACATAGTAAAGTATGTTTAAACTTTTAAGATAAAATGAATCAATTTAGGTGTAGGAAAAAGGTGTTACAATTTCACTATTTCTAGGATGGATAGTTTGTCATTATTGCTTTCTAGCCATGGCTGCGTCATTCCTCGATGGACTGGATAAATTACTAGATGACCGTAAAACTTGGAAAAATTCCATTTTAGCCTCGTATTTTGATCTGCAGTTCTTGAAGAGGGTTTGACCTTACATGCACAATCTGCTAATAGCCATATGATACTAGGACCCACAATTCCATGTTCTTTACTTTGTATATTAGGAGTTATGCCCTATTCCTAAAGAATTTGCTACCATCATAGGTGTCCCTTTTTCCCCCGAAATTCTGCCCTATGTTCCGAATTGCATGTAAAACTATTCAAGAGAAGTCATTCAAGTATTGGCAATTTTACCATATATGGCCATAATATGGTACCTTGGGATGGTCCCATACCTTTAGAGATATTTTTTATGCTTTAGATAGGTTTTTAGGCATGCCGATTTATTATACTGGTGTGATTTTACTGATTTGGTTTGCCCGATATCTAGCTATGACCGGAGATGGATATATTGGCAATTACTATCCTTTCAATGTCATTGATTGCATTTTTAACAGGTTAACCCCTTTTCACTGATTCTTGCAGAGACTGTACTTGGTTGGACACTATACATGCGCACCCGACTGCTCTCTTCACTAGCAGCCCCTTATTACTCTAAGTATCTACAATCATTTATTAAAGGTAGTATGCCCCTTGTATATTTTTACACTAGCTTTTTTTTAGCAGGAAATGTCTATTTTTAGGGATTTTGACATGACCATGTGCCTAACTTTTGCTTGAAGTGAACCAATCACCTCCAGCGACCTTAATTATTATTATATTTTTTCATTTTCATTTTTATTTTTTTTATTTTATTATTTTTTTCATTTTCATTTTTTTAGACGTAACTACAGGAGAAATATTTGTCATATGAAGTGCTGCTTTTACAGCCTTAAAATTTAGCCAGTTCCATTATACATTCTTGTGTTTTTAAAGAAAATAAATTTCTCTTTACATATTAATCATATGCTCAGACTTAGCTTATACATGCACTCTTATCTACCTGCACAATATGGCAATAGTGATAATCACAACATGACATTTAATGCAAAAACAAATATTTCCATTTTATCTCGAGGGGTGATAGCTTGAGTCCATCTGACTCTTGTTATCAATTAATCCTCATGGGTTTTTTTAATTGATTATTTTCTCTCAAACCCCTAACTTTTGCTAAGATGTCTTTTCTTTTCTTTTTTTGTTTTCATCCCAGCAAGGTGCCTAATTTTAGTAAGACCATCTTTTTCTTTTATTTTCAATATGCGGGCTACTTTTTTTTTCTTTTAATTTTTGTCTTTAATCATGGAACCTCTTGAGTAGGTTGATATTGACTAGCTCCTTGAATTCATTCCCGTCACTGTTAGGGGGAATGCTCACTCCTTTTGACAATATCCTTTTTAGCAAAAAAGGTCATTCCTAGTTAGGCCTAAACTTGCCTCGATAGTTGGCCAATTCCAATCTCATATGCTTAAATACTAGATTGCCTTCTTTTAAGTGATAGCCCTTAACTTTCTTGCTAAAAATAGAGCAAATTTCTTCTAATACAGTTGATTGTGATAGTAAACCCTCATTCGATTTTCTTCCGACAAGTTCAGTTGCATTAACCTCTGTTTTGCCCATTCTTCCTCTTATAACTTTGCTTTCAATATGACCCTCAAGGATTGTTGCTCAATCTCTACAGGGAGTACTGCCTTTGTCCCATAAATTGAGAAAAAAGTGGTTCATGTCGAAGTCTTAATAGTAGTTCGATATCCCCACAGTGCAAATGGTAACTTCTCAGCCCAATCTTTATAGGTCTACAATATTTTGGACAATATCTTCTTTAAATTCTTATTTGCTGCTTCAACTGCCCTGTTTGCCTACGGACGATATGGAAAAGACTAATGTTGGATTACATATTGTTGAAGCATCTATTTGGTTTTAGCTTGAAATTGGACCTCATTATTTGACACCACATGATGAGGTACTCCGTATCTACATTCGGATTCTTCTCAATGAATTGAGCCATTTCTTGTGCTCCTAATTTCCTGAAGAATTGAGCTTCTACCCACTTCGTGAAATAGTCAATGGCAGCCACAATGTATTTGTGTTCATTAGAAGTTGTAGGACAAATATACTTGATAATATCTATCCCCCACATCTAGAAAGGCCATGGAGATGACAAATTACACAACTCTGAAATAGGCAAATGATTTAGGTCCACATATTGTTGGTATTGATGGCATAATTTCACATATCTAGAGTAGTTGGTGTCCATAGTTAGCCAAAAAAAGCCCTGATGCATAATCTTTTTTGCTAGCATTAAACCATTCATGTGGCTTGTGTTTCTTCCATCACCTTCTTGGATTCTTCCTCATTTAAGCATCTCAGTTAAATACTGTTGACCAGCCTCTTGCATATAATTTTATCTAAACTAATAAATTATTTAGAAAGTTGTCTTATTATCTTTATTCATTGCTTCCTTAGGGAATAATTACCTTTCCAGCTAGTTTTGAATGTCGTAGAACCACAACTTTCCATCTACCTTTTTTAAATTCATAATCTTCTCATTCTTATAACAAGGCTTGGTTAGGCTTGTCACTATAACCTATCTCATAACCACTCCTTTCGGGTCCTCCCATATGGATACCAAACTTGCTAAGGCATCTACTAATTGATTCTCGTCCCTAAGCACATGCTTCAAACTAACTGCTTAAGTTCTTTAAATATTCCGCATATGGTACCAGTCATTCCTAATGGACCATTCATCTTTTACTTGATGGTTCACTAAAGATGAATCACCGAATGCCTCGATTGTCTTTGCCCTTAAGGTTATCGATGCTTTCATCTCGAATGTGCCAGCTTTATATTTGGCCCTATTTGTAACACTCTTGCACCCCTCAGGAGTAATTAGAGATACTACACTTGCTATAGTTGTATCAAAATGTCAATATAGCTAATATAAGCTTCAATACAATACTTTGTTCAGACTTAAAACCAGACACATAAAGAAAAATTCAAATCCTTATAACAATTACAAAATTTTAGTTACATACATATTTTTCATTAAGTCTTAGTTAGCTATACAATAAAAGATGTACAAAATGTACTACTTTCTAGAGTCTTCATTATGTCTTCGAGAGATTATTCGCAAATGCCAACGATCTAGCCACCAGGACATCTTCAACTCAAACTTACTCATGCAATACATACGACTAATCATTTACAAAGATTTAATTCATGTAATTAAGGACATATCTAATTCTTTGCTATAATCGACCTTAAGCTCAAAAACAAATTAACTATTTATTTCAGTTTAACTTCCTCCACTAGTCATTCATTCCACTTTATTCAGAACACAATCACATTAACTGCTATTTTGAGTTAGTACCTTGACTTTGCTAATAACACTCAAACTACTCATACATGTCACTTCTTTATAAGACCACTAACACTAGTATACTTAACATTTACATCTAACATTTGGTTTGAACTCGAAATTTGTATTCCAAGCTTCCTACGTATCTCAAAATCGAGAATCAGAACCACGTAGTTCTAAACGTTTATTTATACTCTGTATTAACTAATAGATAACACATCAACCATACATTTCACAACTCATTCATTACTTGAGCACATCTCATTACCGTCATTGTACACTTAATCTTGCATATGAATTAACTACCTTATATATATGCAACACATATAAATCATTAATTTTAACAATAATAAACATGAATAAATCAATAATCTTTTATATCATATTCGTCGCTAGCACTACTTCCATTCTCTCATAATCACCTTTTGTAGCTTATACTCGGTATAGGTATGGACATTTAGAAATACTAGATACCGTATAGGTATTATATCACTAGACACCAAAAGGCGCCAATCACTGGATACCACAAGGTATTAATTCACTAGACACCAAAAGGTATCAATCACTGGATACCACAAGGTATCAATTCACTTAAAAATGCACTTTAAATATAGTTACCACTTTATAAAATATGTAATACTAGGCATATCATTGATCATAATCATCACATTGCATCATTATACACTTAAAGATTATATATGTATCTATTCTTTTCAATTCCATGCTTAATGTAGTCTCATTAAGCTTAAAAGAGTCCATAGGGGTTGTGATAATGTTTGGAGCACTTAAGTATCACATTGGCTTCAAATAAGGAATTACTTGGTGGAGATGGGCGTATCTTGTCGCGAGCATGAAAAGGGTCATGACCGCGACAGAGGACTTATCTCCCTGCTCACGAAATCCTACAGACTGCTTTTGGTATCTAAATTGTATGTCAATTTAGACACACTAAAAGACATTTTTAGGAAAAGTGTTCTTTTACAAAGTTATTTCTCTATATCTCTAGTTTCTCAAACATTAAAAATAATCCAATTCTGACTTTTAAATCGCAAGATATTACTAAAATAGTATGAACTGATCTAGATGACAGGGCAGCAGATATTACTCCATTTCAAGTCATATTTAGGAGACTTTAAGGGCAAAATTAAGTTTCCATTTCTTCTACAAAGTTGTAGATATATGTGTTACCTTTCATTTTCAACTTGATTCACTTAATTTGGGAAACTACAAAAAAATTTATACCTTTTATACTAAAATAGGTTCAAGTGAACCTTAGGGTAGAATTTTCACTAAATCGCTTTTCATACGCAATTATCATTTTCATGCAATACCAACATTATTATCTAGTTATATAATCAATAACATAATAATTATAGCACATGAATCATCTTAAATCAAACAATACATATAACAAGGAAATGAAAACTTTCAAACCTCTTGGCAAGCTCTAACCCTTTCTTTGGGTTCCTTCACCTTCCTTCTCTTTATCCTTGCTAGATTCTCCAACTAGAACATATCATAAACACACATCAATATCCAAATCCCATCCATAATCCCAGCTCTTTATGTCTAAAACAATTAAAGAACCAAACTTGAACCAAGAATCCCATAAGAACTTACCTTAAATTAACCAATATACACAAGCTTCCTTCTAAGTAGAATTATAAGCAAAAGAGTGGTAAGGAGACCAAAAAATTGCTGGAAATAGTTTTTGGCCTTTAGGTTGCCGATCCACTCACTAAAAAGGGCAGATTTTCCCTTTTCTCTCTTGCTTTCTCTTCACTCTTCTAGAGGAGACATATGCTTTTACCTAATTGGCTCACTTGTCACCCTACAATACTTTTGCACTTTGCTCCCTCTAGATAGTCTAATTTCCCTTCACACACTATAATAATTTATTTTAATATATTATCCCCGCTTCTTTAATAATATTGCACATTTACCCCCCTAAAGTGATAATTTACGAAATTGCCATTTACTTTTACATTAATACCGATTATGTCCCTATTATATTATTAACAATTCTTTTACACTGAAACTTTTTCAGCCTCTTTCTCTATTACATACTGATCTCATTAGGGTATACTTTGGGGGCTTTACACTATTATTAGTCACTTTGTACATTATCTTTTTGGCTAGAGGAAGTTTTTCATCATTCGGTGTAATAAGAATGACTTCTACACTGGTACCTTTATTGTTCGTAGCTCCATAAAAATACATTTTCCAACCTTAAAACTATTATGGCTGTGACATTTTCATTTGGGAATTTGTATTAAATCTGATCACATTTTATCCAATGATTGGCTTGGAATTTAACAACTGCTCAACCCTTAATCATTTTTCTGGTGATGTGTTTCACCTTAAATTTCTATAACAATAGAAGCCATCTTCCTATTTTTTTCAGTAGGGATGTTGTTGACTGAAGGTACCGAAATAGGTTATGCTTGGCCACCGCCTGCATTTGATAAGAGTGAAAGTGGTGTCTCAGCTTCTTAGAGGCCCATATCACCACTAAATAAATCTTTTCAACCTCTAAATACTTGTCTTTACATGGGAGAAATTTCTTACTCAAGTAATACCAAACAAATTCTACCCCAAATTCATCTTTATGAGCTACCAACGTATTAACTAAATTATGCTCTATTACCAATTACAAGATCAAAGGCTTCAATGGTCTCAGGGGCTGGAGGATGGGAGGATTTACTCCCAAACCTTATCAAAGATTTTTTTTATAATCATCATTCCACTTAATTGGCTGATCTTTCCTTAGGAGCTTGAAAATCAACTCACATATAGAGTTGAGCTTATCTATGAAGCAGCTGATGTACTGGATTCATCCTAGGAACCCTCAAATTTCCTTCTCTTTCTGTGGCACTGACATCTCCCTTATACCTTTTGCCTTATCTAGATCTACTTCCATTCCTCGTTAATTGCCGATATGTCCCAATAATTTACCCAATGTGACCCTAAATACACATTTCTTTAGGTTAAGGTGGAGGTTATACTTATCAATTTGTTGGAAGAAAAAACTTCTCTAATGCCACAAAATGTCCTTCTTTAGTGACTGACTTGATCATCATTTCATCCATATATACCTCAACTTCTTTATAAATTAGGTTACTGAGAATTTTGGTTGCTCTCCTTTCATAAGTAGCCCTAGTGTTTTGTAGTCAAAATGGCATGACCTTGTATGCATAAGTCTCTCACTTGCAATAACAATTATCTTTATTCGGTCTACAGTTTTGTTAACAATCTAATTGTACCTTGCTTATCCATCAACAAAGTTATACATCACACACATAGCTATATTATTAACCAAAAAATCCATATGCGGTAACAGGAAATCATCCTTTGGTTATGCCTTTTTCAAGTCCCGATAATCCACATGCACTCGCACCTTTGCATCTTTCTTGGCCACGAGAATCACATTGGCTAACTAAGTTGGGTAATGAACTTCGACAAAGAACTTGACCTCAATCTGTCTTTGCATTTCTTCCTTTACCTTTTCTACCCACTCAGGTCTGAGTTTTTAAAGCTTCTGCTTAACTAGTTAACTATCGAGGTATGTTAGAATGACGTCTTTTACAATTATAAAATTATAAAATTACAAATTATGTTATAAAATTTATAAGACTATCTGCAACAAAAGAGACTTACTTAAGTTTTTTACGTGAATCCATGTTAACCATATATGCACCATATTATTGGGAATTAAAAGAGAGGCTTCCAATTCTGATAGCTAATTTTTTTTTTTTACTGTTTTTCTTTTAATTCTTTTATAAGGGCTCCTATACTATTAAAAATAATTAAATAAATATTAAATAATATTATTTTTAAATAATAATTAATAATAATAATTAATAATAATATTAATATTAATTAAATAAAATATAATTTTTGCTTTATATATATTTTTATAAGGGTGCCACATGTCGCTTGATTAATGGATCTCTCTAACGAGAGAGACACATGTCTCTAGTTAGAGAGATCTGTCTGAGACAAGTGTTGAGATCCATTTTACCCTTGGAACTAAGGGATCCACAAAGAAATAGAAGGAAACCTTTTTACCTTTTTATCACATCAAGCAACGAAGTTGAGACTCAGCTCTATTCCCCCAGGTAAGCTCTGGGTCACAGAACACCTCGCCTACGCCTTGGTAACTCGATCCCACTTTTAAGGTTTGGACAAGTTAAGGCTCATTTGCCTGAAAAATCGACCACTTCTCGATGGTTAAGGGACTCATATTGATTTGTCAAGTCTCGAGCCTCGTGAGGCATGAGACAACATCTTGAGGTGTCCTTATCCCATCGTTGAGGATCGATAGCCGGGAGGCGCCTATTGGGCACCACAAGGTTGATATAAGAAGTCACCACCCAATAGAACATTAGGAAAAGGGTGTTCCGATCTCATAAGGCTAAAGCCTAGAGAAAGTTCGGAACTTCACTCTTATTTTTACTCTTGATAATATGACATAATGGCTTTCAGATTAATTACATTATCTCATTTCTTACATTTAATATTATAGCAAATAAATAAATTAAAGGCGCATCCAAGCACATAGGAAAGCGATTAATTATGGCATAGAGTAAAATAATAAAATTGGCATCAATAAATCGAATGAATTCATTGTGTCCTTTTTGGGCGAGGACATTGGTCCTTGAATGTGGATTATAGAGAAGCATTTCGTTGCGAGAGTTTGAAGATAGGGACTTTCCAGTTCAAATTTTATTAAGAAATATCTCGTGTTATTTAATTATACACAAAATCTTTCACTTTATTAAAAGCTAATTTTTACATGAGAGTTTCTTAGGCAAGAAATAAAACTTTGGTCCAATTTTATTAACAAAAGATTCCAATTTTTTAATACAAATATTTTTGTGGTGTTTTCGATCTCCAATTAAAAAGCCTTTTTGCAATAAGGAAAGGGAGAGATAAACTTACTTGTAGTGCTCGCCTTACTGTACTCACAAAGAGGTTATCTGCAAATATATTAATGATAATAATATATAACATTGACAATAATGATAAATATTAAAAAGGGAAATGAAACAGATAAAAAGAGGAGAAAAGGAAAAGACAAAATCTTTATCATACATCGAGGAATGCACAGGTGCGAATCAGGAGACGTAAGGTCGACTTATTTATTTTTAAAAGGGTGAAAAAACATATTTTGGCCGCACATCATGTGACACACGGGTATGCATCAAGTGATTCACAGGCTTACTTGCCTAATAAAAAGGCTAGTTTTTTCTTTCTTTTAAAATAAAGTCCTTGTCGACAAGTAGATCCAAAAGGAAGTAAAAAGATATCACTAAACACAAAAAATGATTTTTAAATCAAACTTTCTAAAAAACTAACTTTAAAATGAACGAAAAGGAAATTTAAAGACAACAACCTAATAATTTTTACCACACAGCAAAATACCCTTAAAGAGGGTTTCACAACCTAAATCTAAGTGGAAATAAATATACTACAAAATGTGGTCAATAAATCAACAAGTAAAATTTATAACATCTAAAATGATAAATGTATATATTTTATACTGTTAGAAAACTGAATCAAGCAGAAAAGACTTTTTATATTACTTTTAGTGTACTTGCTCGATTAGATTGTCGAATGTCGGATTCTTGGATCTTTCCTGTGTTGAAATAGTTAAAAATCTATTTGAAAATGAGAGAATAAATTCCAAAAGGAAACTTTTAAGTTTTAAAAGCTTTCGAAAAAACATTTACTTTTTAAAAAATTTCCTTAAACCTTTAAGCTTCCAACCTTTTTAAAGCAACCCAACCAAAACTTTTATATAGGAAGGGTTGCATGGCTGTGCAAACCCATTGCAAGGGTGTGCAAGCCCAAAAAAAATCAACCAACTTATCAAATTGTTTCTGAAAAGTTAACCTACTTTTCATCACTTGCACGGCTGTGCAAACCGTTTTGCGTGGGTGTGCAACTCGAGTGTTGCAGCCCACTTGCTTGAAAAGGCAAGATTTTTCGATTACACGACCATGCAAGGACTACACGAGTGTGCAAACCCAAAAATGACAATCAAGTTGACAATTGGCTAGATAATGATAATATTTCCTTCTTGTACAGGTGTGCAAGCCATTTGCATGGGTGTGCAAGGCTAAAAGCTGTTAAAAATGACCTTTAATCCCTTTTATTGAGAATATTTCTCACTATTCAACCCTTTGCTTCCCTCGAGTACTCGAATTAAGCACAAAATACTTCAAAATATTTTCTTTACAATATAAAAAAGACCTCAGAATCTTTGATCCGCTATCTTTCAAATAGCAGTTTTTCTCATTACGTAACCCTAAAAAAAGCCTCTTCAAGACCTAACATCTACACCGTCTCTCCCCTCCATTCTTTTTGACATTCATCTCTCCCTTGTTGGATGCAACAACAATAAGAAACCCATCAAAGAGGTCTTTGATTGGCCACATGAGATGCAGAGACAAATTGCCGCGGATGGTCTAACATTAGATATATTATAAAAAATTAATTATATAATAATTTTAATCATTTTTAAATCTTTGAATTTTTTATATATATATTTTGATAGTAAGTCCATCTTTTAATCGATGATAGAGGTACTCATTTCTTTTATTTTTCTATGTATAAATGAAATATCTAAATTTAAACTTATCATTTACCACTTTTTCTTGATAAAAAAAAGTAAATTGAAAAGAAAATGAAAAAAAAAAAAAAACAAACAAACGAAACTAGTTACTTACAAAAAGAAACAGAAAGAAAATTTAAGACTTTTCATGTATGCAAGTTTACGTGTAATAACGATGCAAGAACTTTATTCCAATAACTTGTCAGATTCTATTCTAATAAATATTTATGCATAAAATAATTTTAATTTAATATATACTAGTTTAATTATATTTAGCAAATTGATGTGAGAAAAGAGTCATATCCAATCTAATAGTTAAAAAAATTGTGTTTGACTAAGATTGTCTCTAACAATAAAGACCATCTAAGTTTCTGATGTGTACCCATATTTGTCACATATGCGGCACATAATTGGAGATTAAAAGAGAAATTTCTCACTCTAATAGTTGTTTTTTTAGGTCTCTCATACTATTAAAAATAATTAAATAAATATTAACTAATTTTATGTTTAAATAATATAAATTAATAATAATCAATATTAATTAAATAAAACCATAATTAAGATAATAAATTATAAAATATGAAAATTTATTTAAATTAGGATTTGGTGTTTGAAAATTTAATGTATGGAGATTTTAAAAATTTGGATCTTGAAAAAAGTTTAGATTTTGCATATAAAATCTGAAATTATTAGGGTTAAATTGATTGGAGTCCATTTTTTTTTATTAAATACTAAGAAAATATAAACCAATTTAGAGAATTTAGAGATGTAAATTTGTGTGAAAAATTATTAAATGTTGATCGATATATATATATATAGCATTTGAAAAAAAAAAAAAAGATAACTGGTTCTTTATTTGGCCATTGTAATTCAGGGGTTTTTTTGTAAGTTGGTATAACTTTGATAAAAATTTGAAAATATGATGCAACAAGAAAAATATTTAGGTATCTAGTGGTTAAAAAATAGCACAAAGTATGCCATTTTGTGTCAATATGGACCCCATGTCCACTTTTGGTTTTTTTGTATAAAAAACGGCATGTGAGGCTGCCGTTTTTATAGGATGAAACGCTACCGTTTCACCTGTTTTAGGAAAGAGAATAGTGGAGCCGTAGTTGATGAAAAATGATAGAATATTATGCCGTTTTTTATACAAACAGACAATCAGGGAGTGAAGGGGCTGATGGAAAACGACATGTAGCCTTGCCATTTTTTATACAATTTTTTAAAAAAATGCATGCTTGCAGGTGCAAATTAAAGATTTCTCCCTTGTTATCTAATACAAGAAATCTTTAATTTGAGGTTGCACGTGAGTGAGAGAGTGCATCATAGGCTCGGTTAACGTGTGTTTGGTAGTATATGACGGAGATTGACCTAAATGCATTGGAAGGAAGCTTTCGCCACTAATATTATGCCGATAACCACTATTCTTCTAGAAGTCTATCAATTTCACTGGAAAATGAGCTTAAAAGCTCGGTTAGGAGAGATAAAATGTGAAAAAAACAAAAAGAGAAAGGGAGAAAGATTTTGGTGGTGATGGAGAGCATGTAGATGGACTGCAGTGATGGTCGGCTGGAAAATTGTGAGTGGAAATGGAAAAATCGAAGAATTGCGATGGTGGAAAATGCAGGATGAAGAAGAAGATAAGAGGCACAATCCAACGTGCTATGTGTATGATACAAACATATATAAACCGTTGGATCAAGAGTAAATTTTAATCCAATGGTTCATATTTGCTCTCATCCTACCCTCACTTCACAAAATTTTATCCCTAGGAAAAGTAATTTAGTGCAGTGATTTGCACTGTGCGGAGGCGCAACCTAAATTCGGGCATAATGTTTAATTTGCACTAAAGGAGGAGGATGAAATCTTTAATTTGCACCTATAGGCATGCATTTAAAAAAATGTATAAAAAACAGAAAGGCTTCATACTGTTTTCCATATGTCGTGAGCCCCACTCCCTGATTGCTCGTCTATACAAAAAACGGCATAATGTTCTGCCATTTTTCATCAGCCGCGAATTCCATCATTCTCTTTCCTAAAACACGTGAAACGATGTCATTTTATCCTATAAAAAATGGCAGCCTCATTTTTTTTTTTTATCCAAGGAAACCAAGGGAACATTTTTTAAAATAATATTTTTTTAAAAAATATTTACAAAAATGAAATCTTTCAGAAAATAATTATAAAAATAATTTTTTTTAAAATCACTGACAGGTGTAGCAGTTTCAGACCCACGTCAGGAATTTCATTTTTCTGCTGAAACTGCTGGTGGGACCAGCGGTTTCAATACACAATTTTTCGTACCGACAAAATATTAAATTAATAAAATTTTAATAAAATTTAATTTATTTTTTAATTTAATTTTTTTAAATAATTTATTTGTTTGTAAAAAATAAGTCGGACTTTCTCAAAGTGGACAAAATCCCATCATCTTTTTCGCCCATATTTTTTCTCCGAGCAATTGGAATTGGCACATCATTAACTTTTTTTTGTTTTAATGCAATAAAATTTCATTAATAAAGCAATAAATTATTAACTATTATTTTTCAAAAATTTATTGTTATATTAATTATATTTGTGACTGTGGATACACAACACTATGTGAGATTTTAGAGTTAGAATTCGCTCTTAGTCATTATTTATGGGTAATTTTTAGTATTTGAATATGATTTGACTCTTAAAATTAACTTTTTCAAAATATATTATCTATATTAGAATAATATAATTTTATAACCATGAAATACATAATTTTATCTCATGCACAGTGCTAATTAAACTCCAAAATTCTTAAACATAAAACTATAAAAATGAAAAAATTAAAATATTCATATATTGACATAAAGTTAAAATATACATTTTTATATTTTGACAGATAAAAAATAACTAAAAAATTAAAAAATATATTTTTAATTCTTCTCAAAAATTTTAAAAATAATTAAAAAATTTTAATATTTTTTAATTTTATTTTAACTATTTTATATTTTAATCCAAAAAAATATTTTAATTTTATTTTAAAATTTTTCATCTTAAACCAAACTGATGAAAAAACTCATCATATTTAGGTGTTGAATGAGAAGAGCATTGGAGGGTGGAGATTCATTTCAGGGTGGACACCAGCTTGGGTTTTATTATTATGAGAAGATGGACGGCTATTGGTGGACAAATTCACGTGCGGTACTACTCTGGCAGAGTGCTCGGTCTTGATTTGTAGGGTGGCCATGTGGGTTGTAACAGTATATTATTAAATTTAATTATTTTTTCTTTTATTTAAAAAAATTAAATTAAAAAATAAATTAAATTATATTAAAATTTTATTAATTTCTCTGAAACCGCTGGTCCCACCAGCGGTTTCAGTATACAATTTTTTGTGCAGACAAAATATTAAATTAATAAAATTTTAAATTTCAGCAGAAAAATGAAATTCCTGACGTGGGTCCCGCAGTTTGAAACCGCTACACCTATCAGCGGTTTCAGAAAAAACTCTATTTTTGTAATTATTTTTTGACAAATTCCATTTTTGTAAATATTTTTTAAAAAAACATTATTCTAAAAAATGTCCCGTCTTTTTTAATATACTAAATACCTAAATATTTTTCTTCAAAATTTTATCAAAATTACACCAAATTAAAAAAAAAAAACTCTGTAATTTAGCCGTTAATTTGTCTATACTGTAAATTGCAGGATAATTATATTTTTTAACAAATGCCACGTGTCATTTTGGAACTGCCTTTTTTTTTTTTTTTAAATATAGGACACATCTCTTATTAGAGAGACCCGTCTTTTAAAGTGTAGAGATAGGATAGACAATAAAAAGAATCAAAAGATCGCACTCATGCAAGAACACACGATAGAAATGCTGGAGATGCTTGTTGGAATTTGTCAAATGCATTTTAATTATATTATTGATTTTTGAATTTATACATTTTCTACTATTAATTCATAAACTATTATTATATTGTATCAGTTTCTTAAACTTTTATTTTGTTTGGTTTTTAATAAAATAAAAAATAAGAATTTTGAGACTTAATATATGCTAAAATAATACTATCATCTTATTTAAATTTGGTAAAATTAGATTTGATGCACACCAAAATAAATATTTACAGACTCAATATAATATAACAAAAATTGAAATGATTGAATTTGTAAACTATTTTTGAAACATTTTCAATATAAATGTTATTCTTTACAAATGACAATTTTATATGGAGAGAGGAAAAAATTACTTTGAAATAGAAATTTCTTGCTAAATTAAAATTGAGAAAAGAGTGGACAAGAAAAAATGTTAATTTGGTGCGCAATATAGATGCACCGTCCGATGGAATGATCATCGAACTCGATATATCTTGATCATTCCATAATAGGAAACTGTGAAGCGAGGAGGACTATAGTCTACATAGGTGCACTCCACTTATTAATCGGCTCACGGTGCATACCTATTTACTAAGATACACCTAGCATACCGAAATATCGCCCATCTTTAAAATATGTAAAACTTCTGATATTAAAAAGTAGTGCTGAAAATTCCGGTAATCTTACATGGAAAACAGAAGCACTATTTAAGACAGAAAAGAGAGAGAGAGAGAGAGAAGGGAAAGTGAAAAATGTACAAAACAAAACTTCAGGAACTCTGCCATCAGAAATTATGGAACTTACCGGAATATTCCACCACTAAGGAAGGACCAGATCACGATCCTCGCTTTCAAGCCACTGTCACTATCAATGGCTACTCCTTCAACACTCTCTCTGCCGCTACGTCTTCTAAGAAGGCCCAAAATGATGCAGCCAAGCTCGCCTTTGATCACTTCTCCCTTCCTCCTCCCCCCACCGCCATTTCTTCTACACCGCTCGCTAATTACGGTCAGCTACTGTTGCTTTCTTTTATTTTATTCTTGTATTTGATTTCAATTCGTATTTGAGAATTGATTCTTGGTGGTGGAGAATCAACTATAAGTTTGCCCTAGACTTGTGCTTATTTGTAACTGGAATTAATAATGACGATGAGGTTGAATAGTAGCTACAGATGATATGTGTTGGATTGCTTTAATTTCTGCAGTTTCTACAACAAATAATGATAATTTGGGCGATAAACTAACCTCTGGAGGAGCAACACAATTAGAAGTGCAAGAAACAAATGTAATGTCTCAGGGGAATGAGCCTGCTATAATTTCTAAAATTGATGATAAATATGCAGGTGATGACTCTTTTTTATGTAATATTTTTATTTGTTTCAATATGTCATTCGGTTTATCTGATATCACGTGTTGCCTTTTTTTATTTTTTATTTTATTTTTAATTTCATTTGTTTAACGCATCCTATATTCTCAATCAACTATTGCTCAAGTTATGAGTTTTGCTTTCTTAATGATACACATTAGAAATAATTTCTGTTTAACAAGTTTTAGGTTATCCAAGTAAAGATTCTGGATATACTCTTGCTAATTGTAGAGTTATATGCTGAAAGTACATAATCAGTTATAGGATGCCTTGGATTCGTAATTGAGCCGCCATGGAGAGAACTATGAAAAACTTTTATCCTAATAAACTTTTGAACATTTAAGTCATGGGTTACTTTTCTGAAACTGAAATAATTAGTATCCATCCAAAATCACTGGAAAATTCAAAAGTTAGAAGTAATTCTTCTAAGTAATGCCTTCAAAATTCATAGCTAAAGAATTGTGTTACCATATAATAAATCCTTTTATGTTTAAAGATGCATTATTCTTTCAAGCCAGAGTTATGGTGAATGCCTCTCCTTTCATGTCCATAAATGAAGATAGAGGTGATGCTGCTGTACTTAATTTTTTTTCTCTCTCTAAATTAAAGAAAAAAAATAGAGTTTGCAGATTAATATCCTTTTTAGTTATTATGATGTGTATTGCATAACTCTATCATTTCAAACTATTGTCATGACCTTTTGCTATAAACACTATGAGTTTATGGCTTTTTTCAGATTCAACCTTTTCTAAAGTTGAAAAGAAATATTGAATTTTATGTGATTAAGGGGGCTAATGATAACATTTGAATAATATGCATGCACCTTGTACTATGACTTTACGTGTGGTATTCACTCCTTATGGTTTTAATTGGTAATTACTAATTATAATCTCCATCGCTATAGATGTAGAGCATTTGTACAAATCTTTGTTGCAGAATTATGCTCACAAGAAAAGTCTCACCCTCCCGGTTTATTCTTGTGAGCGTGTGGGTCCTCTTCATGCAAGTCATTTCAAGTGTACGGTTACTATTGAAGGACAAACATATGATAGTCAGGATTTCTTTCCCACATTAAGCAAGGCTGAACATGCTGCTGCAAAAGTTGCATTGATGTCACTGGCACCAAATGGAGTTGAAGAGGCTAGTTCTCTATGAACTCATAACCCTCATAGCCCTAATAGTCATCTTGTTATTTATTTGTGAAGGCTCAATAACATTTACCAAATAGTGAGACTATACTAATTATTATACTTTATTCTTTTATCTTTTTAGGATGAATCTGCTTACAAGAACCTTTTGCAAGAGCTTGCTCAAAAAGAATGTTATCGCATGCCAATTTACTCCACAGTTAGATCAGGTGAAGCTCATAAACCAACATTTATATCAACTGTGGACATAGAAGGGAAGTCGTTTACTGGGATGGAAACTAGAACTAAGAAGCAGGCAGAGCTGAGTGCAGCAAAGATTGCTTACACTGCTCTAAGACAGCGTATGTATATAAATAATTTTTATTTATATGCATATCGATTTACTTATACTTTTACCCTTCAGATATCCAATTGTTGGTATAGAATTTCATGTGGCTTAGTTGTCCAAATTCTTGATTCCAATTGTTGTTATAGAGTTTCATCTGGCTTGGTTGTCCAAATTCTGGATTTTATAGAATAACAATGATTTTATTTTTTTTAGGCATTTCTTACCTTAACTTGGATAGCCCTTTCATTGCATAATAGATTTTACTTACAACATTCATTCTCAAATTCTTACTCTAATACTTGATCAAAGTATTAGTTTTACACTTTCAGAATTCAGTAAAATCTTGGTGATTCCTCTTCAAGAACTTACACTGCAAATTAGTTGTAGATGACGATACATTCTTGTTGGGGTCACAACCAAGAAGCCTCTAACTGCCAAAAATCCAGCCTTTGTAACCAAACAATGAAAGTTATCTTAAACAACTCCAACATTGTTAAAAAGAAAACAAACCCTAACCACAAACACCTCTTTCCTGAAACCTTAAAATACCCAAGTCTATGCATTATTGGGGCTCTCTCTGAAGCTACTCTACATGCTGACATATTATAATTGAGCTATCCATAGAATAAATTCTCATCATACACTCTCTTGGTAAAGAACTGAATTGGAAAGAGAACAAGCATTAGATATGAGAATGCATAATTTTTAAAAAATGTGGGTTATCTCCTAAAGAAACATAATCAATATTAATATGTATGACACATAATGAATTTTGTTGCTAGATCACTCATTTGTTCAATGATGCTGTCATCTCTTCAATATATACATGGTAAGGAGTAAGAGTAAATGGAATCTAATGAAATTTTTCCTGTTACCATGAAAGTGAGTAAAGCTATTTGTTAATTTATGATATGTAATATACCTGAAAGTTGATAATATTTATTTTTAATTCTTCTATCATTTATTGTGATTGGAATATTAGATTTTTGGTGTTATTTAATAGTATTTGTTCTTTTTTTAATTTGTTGGTTATTTGATTTCCTAGAATTTATAGGTGACTATTTGATAGTATTTGTAAGTTATTTTTAGCAATGACTGTTGATTTCATTTGACAGAAATGCAATTTATAATTTTTTTTTTATTGATTGTTATAATTCTACAGTACTTAAATTCCACCCTGACTCTCTCTATACTTAATATTGTTTTCTGCCTGCTCTCTCTTTATACTTATGTTCCTTGGAACAAATTATAAATATTAACACAAATAAGAGGGACTAAGGAAAAGCTGTTATTGAGAGGATCTGGTTGATATATTACCTAGCGGGTAGTATATGTTTCTCAGGAGTATTACTTTTCCATTAGCATCTATAAATGCATTTATTATCATTTTACCCAGAAGTATGAAGCACAACATATACAATATGTTTCATGAACATTTGCTAAAACATGAATCAGCTAGGTAATTTACGAACATCTATTATGGTGCTTGATATAATTTCCTGGCTACTTTTTCAGGAAACTCAGGGCAGAGCCCTCCTGGTTCTAGTTTTAGTAGCTCAAGTTCAAGCCCTATGGTTTCCTGTTCAGCAAATTTGAGGCAGAATTTTGACGACTCGAGTCAGAGTGCTCCAAGTCTATCACCTCCTCACCAAAGGCAAAAAGTTGCCCAGTTACCATGTAGTTCATGGTATGAGCGCATTGCGTATCTTCAAAAAAATGTCCAACCTAGATTGCCTGGTGGGGATGAACAACATATGGAGTATAAAGGTGAGTTTTTGTAAAAGCTCATTTAACTATCTGTTTCTTCTAATAAGTCTATTATTAGTTGTGCACTAAGTATCCCTGGCAAATGACATGATTGAGGTGAGTTTTCTGTGCTGTTCTTCTGCACATAATTTGTCTCATTAATATTCCTTAACTTGAAAGAATGGTTCAATATATATAGAATAAAATAAAACAAACAAAAGAAGATTTCGGGGTAAGCAAAGTAATAGAAGCTCTCCTTGATGCATATTTTCACATTTTGATGTTGAATTCATTGTGAATCATCTATTATTAAAATACTTTTCAGCTGCAACTGCGTCTCAGAACCTGTATCTTGATGTTATGATTTTATCAACTTCCTGTGGGCATATTTGCACAGCTGCAGTATTTTGGTACAGGATTGTTATTTCATCAAACATTTATCTTTGATCCACATGCCGACGAGCAGAGTATGCGCAGCTGGACATTTTCAGACACTGAACTGCTAGTTCATCGGGCATTATTGATCCTCTGATCTTGTAGTCTAAGTCAATTTGTACTGTCATTTATTATATCTATAGCAATGTCTTTGGAGTTCTCAAAAGAAAAAAACAATTGATATTACTTTGGTAATTTTGACAGAAAGTTCGGAAGTTAGGAGTGAAGCTTGCCCCGTAGTTTCAGAAGTTATCAGACATGATTGCAACGTTGCATCTTCAGGACAAGCAAGCTGTGCATCTTCTGGCCCAGCCATACTTTCTTTGCACAAAACTTGCCTGCCTTCCTCTTCCCTGTCTTCTGATTCGTCCACCAACTTGGCTGCAATTTTAACTCCTGAACATGCAGAGGTAGCAACTATTTCATGCCACAATAAGGTAATTGTTCACCCCCGCGCTGGAAACATGACATATCCTCCAGGGAGCACTGTGTTATCCATCAGCGATGACAAATGGGTTGCAGTAGGAATCTCAACTGGGTTAGAGAAATCAGATAGAGCTTAATAAAACTATTTCATATTATATGCACTTTGGACCTTTTTTAATAGCTAAATCAGGCATGGGCAAGGTGAAATGAACTTTCTGAAAATTAAAAGAAAAATTAAGATATGTACATTGCAGTAGCCCAAGTAATCAACATTTTGCTCTATCAATCTGGCATTGCACTTGGTTTATTATTTTCTGTTGGGGGAAGAGCATCTTTGGCTTAATTCATCTTTGGGAAAACGCACATTGCATTTTGTGACGAGGGGCTACAGTTTTGACATGATATCCATTTCATTCATTAAAATTTCACTGATCTTAGTTATTTGGACTGATGGTAGTCTGTACAGGCTTTCTCCATGTCTGTGCAGCTATTCGGTAAGTTTGTACAAACTTCATTAGAGGCTCTCACAGGCTTCTTCTTCTCCTTCTTCTTCTTCTTCTTTTTATCAGTTTCTATTAGTCCTGGTAAAATTGGTCCAAATTTAAAATTTCGTCCAAAATCTGTCAAAAAAAAAAAAAAACCAAAATTCAATCAAATCTAAAAAAAATTGCCTATTGACCTAACTCAAAAATAGCCTACTAAATAGGTGATCCATTTGGGTCTAGCTGTTATGCCCAACGGGCACCTTTACTAACTGATGCTTGTTACTTGAGGGATATTTTTTGATTTAATACGAAGACAGAACGACAATGAAAACTGGAAAACGATTGAGTAAGCCGGCATCGGCTTTTCCCCGGCTTAACTGCAACGAAAGAAGATAAGCTTTTATAATTTGGATAAAGATTAAACATTATTTGGCCCCTTTACTTTGCTCCTCCAAACTTTTATTTTATGCATGTAGCTCTAGCAATGTTTATTTTCACCATATGAATAGTTACATACGTAATAAAGAAACAAAAAATTAAAGGAATTGCAAGTATTAATTAGGGTCATATGGACTGATTAATCACTTTACAATCTATTCTTTAATTTATTAATATAAAATTTTTCAAATTCAATATTTAAGTTTAATCTGTTAATAACTTTGATACGTCAACCATTATAAAATTTCAACACATCCATTTGTTAATTGTCTTATAAGGAATAACATTAAAAAAATCATCTAAAAAACTAAAATGTAAATTCTAAAAATTTTAATCACGAAAGTGTAAATTATAAATGCATTCAAAAAAAAAAAAAAGAAGAAAGAAAGTTTTAATTATAAATATAAATACAAGTGATAAAAATTATATATTGATACAATAAAAATACATAAATAGTATCTCTTGTCAATATTGAAATATAATTATATTTACATAAGATAAAATGAGATTTCAATTAGAATGTGAAAATTATACGTACTGATTACTGACCCCATATATATATATATAAAAGTGTTAATTTCATTAAAAAATATATCAATTAAATTGATCCATAATACGACCCATTTGGGTCAACACATACGATCTGTCTAGGTCAATATGCATTAAACTCATATTCCAATTATGACTTATATTTTTTAGGGAAAATTACCTCAAATACCAGATTTTTTTTTCCTTTTTTCAAAAAATACAACGCATAGCTCTAATTTTTCCTAAATCTTATTTTTAAAATTTTTATTTTTAAAAATACAACTTTTTTTTGCTAGTTAACTAACTAATGAATTATCTTTACAAAATGGGTCAACACATACGATCTGTCTAGGTCAATATGCATTAAACTCATATTCCAATTATGACTTATATTTTTTAGGGGAAATTACTTCAAACACCAGATTTTTTTTTCCTTTTTTCAAAAAATACAACGCATAGCTCTAATTTTTCCTAAATCTTATTTTTAAAATTTTTATTTTTAAAAATACAACTTTTTTTTGCTAGTTAACTAACTAATGAATTATCTTTACAAAATGAATTATCTACCGTGCCAAGAGCTTTTTTTATTGAAAAAGGAAGCAGCAGCCATACTCTTGCGTCCAAGAGTACTATTTATGCTCATAAATACCTAATCAAACTATGCACTGTAATTTCCCTGACAAATAAATAAAGGAGACAAGTTTACCCGTCTGTATCTGAAGCAATAGTAGCAAATTTTCTTGGCTTGAGCGCACTGGACTCGAATAAACCCATTATAGGATCTTCAGGTGCAATTCCCTTCTTGGTGAATGCCCTTAAGAATCTCGACAACGGAAGTAGCTTCCAAGCTAAACAAGATGCACTTAGAGCTCTGTACAATCTTTCAATATTCCCGTCAAATGTTTCATGTATTATAGAAACAGATTTGATCCCGTTTCTCATGAATATACTGGGAGACATGGAAGTGAGCGAAAGAATTCTTTCAATTTTGAGCAATGTAGTGTCCACCTCAGAAGGTAGAAAGGCAATTAGCATTGTGCCTGATGCTTTCCCAATTCTGGTAGATGTTTTGAACTGGACAGACTCACCCGGATGCCAAGAGAAAGCATCTTATATATTGATGGTCATGGCACACAAAGCCTATGGTGACAGACAGGCTATGATCGAGGCAGGAATAGTATCGTCATTGCTTGAGTTAACACTTTTGGGCAGCGCATTAGCACAGAAAAGGGCTTCAAGGATTCTGGAATGTCTTAGAATTGACAAGGGGAAGCAAGTTTATTGTGGTGGGAATGTGGGTGCAGCAGTATCTGCTCCAATTTACGGGTCTTCATCATCTTCCACAAACCTAAAGAGCTTGGAGGAGACAGAAGATATGATAAGTGAAGAAAAAAAAGCAGTGAAACAACTAGTCCAACAGAGTCTGTAGAACAATATGAGGAGAATTGTCAAGAGGGCCAATTTGCCACAAGATTTCGTTCCATTGGAGCATTTTAAGTCCCTAACAACTAGTTCAACTTCCAAAAGTTTACCATTTTGAGGAGATTGGATGCCACAAGGTAGGGTAGAGAACGAAGAGGAGCACCTCGAAGTTAGTCTTCTTATCATTTTCTAATTAATTGTTCTCATGGTTTCTTAGTAACATTTTTAGCAGATGAATTAGCCATCAATATGTCAAATTTTGTATCATGTCAGTTGTGTACAGTAAATATTTTAGTTTTCTTCTCCAATGTGCTCCATTGAGTGTGAATCTGGATTCTGGAATGATGCACTGAACGGATCCAGGGTCAAAATTGATAATTATTTTAAAATGACATTTTTCCTTGAGATGCTTTCCTATCAGAGGTCAACTACAATAAGATCTATAAACTGCAAAAGGGTTGTAGAATGCATTTGCAATAGCGTCAACCAAACCTCTTTACAATCCCGCAAACCAAAATACTACAAGTTCTTCTTGATTTAAACCACCATGGAACAAACAGATCATCAAAATTCCTGATCTTTAACTCAATTCACAAGATATCTTTTTGTAGGAAGTGTATACACTGTATGCACAAAGTACACACTGTGTATACAGCAGGTACACATGGTGTATACACTTAGTACACAATATACAACAAATGTATATGTTTTATAATTATAATAAATATACAAATAAATATTGTTAAGCATTATTTTAATTTTATATTATCATTACATAATATAATACACACTGTGTAAATTAAATACACATATTGTATACAACAAATATACACACTATATATAGTAGGTACACATGATGTATATAACAGGTACGCACGATGTATACAGCAGGTACACATGATATATATAACAGGTACACACGATGTATATACCGAGTACATAGTATTCAACAAACGTATATGTTTTACAATTACAACAAATATACAAAGAAATATTTTTAAGCATTACATTAATTTTATAGCATCATTACATAAAATAATACACATTGTTTACATCAAGTACACATACTGTATACATTAAGTACACACTAATTTTTAGAGCAATAATAATAGTTCAAATAGTATACAAAAATAATAAAAATAAATAGGAAGTGTACACACTGTATACACAAATTAAACACATTATATACACCAAGTACACACGATGTATACAGCATATACATACGGTGTATACATCAAGTACACACGATGTATACAGCTGGTACACACGGTGTATACATGATGTACACATTGTGTATACATGCCGTATACAGTTAGTACACATTGTGTATACATCATGTACACACGATGTATATAGCAAATACACACTGTGTATATAGCAAGTATACATGGTGTATACGAAAGTACACAATGTGTATACAACATGTACATACTGTATACAGCTAATACATACGGTGTATACAGCTAGTACACACTATGTATACAGCATGTACAACGGTGTATACAGGATGTACACACTGTGTGTACATCATGTACACAGTGTATACATTTAGTACACATTGTGTATACATCATGTACACATGATGTATATAACAAGTACATACACACTACAAGAAAAATGCAAAATAGCGAGGACACAATTCGTCGCTAAATGATGATTTTTCGTCGCTAAATTAGTTTAGCGACGATTTAGCGAGGAAAAATTTTTTGTAACAAAAGTCATCCTAGCTGATTTTTGCGAGGAATAAAATCCTCGCTGAAATTTTGCGAGGATTAAAGTCCTCTCAAATTTTGCGAGAAATGTTTCGTCGCTAACTTTTGCGACGTATATATTCCTCACTAACATTTGCGAGTACTAAAGTCCTCACTACATTTTGCAAGGCTACAGTCCTCGGTAGATTTGTGATGACTTTTTTCCTCGCTAATGTTTGCTAGGACTTTTTCCTCGCAAAAGTTTGCAACGACTGTTTTTCTCGCTAAGGTTTGCGAGGACTGTATTCATCACTAAATTTTGTGAGGAATGTAAATTTTAGTGAGGAATAAAGTCCTCGCTAATGTTTGCTAGGACTTATAATTTTAGCAACAATAAATTCCTTACTAAATTTTAGCATCAAATTTGTGACAAATATTTTTATTGCAAAATTTGGTACGAGATTGAACCTTGCTAAACATTATTTATAATATTATTTATTACACTCGCTAAATTTAAAATAATTTAATACTATTTATTACATTCACTAAATTTAAAATAATTTTTTTAATTTACTATGGAGATTTTACTATTTAAATAATAAACTAAAAAATAACAATAATATATATAGAGTACTCAATCTTTAATATAAAAATATGTATATTAATAAATAAACTATTATTTGCAAGTGCATATCATTGCATATCCAAAATAATATATGCATGCATATATAGAAGGAACATATCCAAAATAATAGATACATGCATATATAGCAGGAACAAAAGATATACAAGATGTCCTAATATGTCTATTATAACACTTTAATGTAGGTATAAAGTATCTATGACCTGATGTGTGGATCATGTAGCGAAGCACTTGAGCCATTAGTACAGACAGTACGAGAAGTGAATAAACTCATCTGTTCCTCAATCCGTTGCTGAAAAAGTTGTTGTTGTACCTGCATCTGCTGCTAGATCTATCCAACCCGCTGCTCCACTTGTTGTTCCAACTCTTGTTCAAGCTCAGCACGAATCTCAGCACGAAGCTCAGTACGAATCTCAGCTTGAAGCTCAACACGTATAGTGGACAAACGCTGCTCAAACCTCTCCTCTATCTGTCTTGTAGTGGGTGCTTCAAAAGCATAAAAGGAACGAGATGCGCAAGCCTTTGGATAATACCGAGTCGCTGTAGCTCCAAGTCCATACACTTGTCCTCCATGTGCACCCCCTACTGCATCGAAGTATATTTGATTCTCATCAACATTTTCACCTTCATTTTGAGATCTTTCCAACCAAAGCTACATGATTTTATTCTAAAAAATCCATATTTCAAATTAGAAGTAAGATTTGTAAATTCTTATAGTATGCACTTACAATATTTACACTTACATATATCGCTCTGCATCTATCATTAACAAAAGATGTTCCATCATTCTTCTTTGTATGGGTGTACAAGAAAACTTCACAAGCTGTGGGCCGTTGTCTTTTCTTTTTAGCCTAAAATAGAATAAAGCAAGAAAAATAAAAAAATATATAAAAATAGACTCGGGTATTGTCGAAAATTCGGCAGCATTTTCCCTAAAAATAAGACAAATCCAAATTATCAAACCTTAAAAAATATTCATAGTTACACTTCTATAAGGATCAATGCATCTAAACAATTATTTTGGCCACTTCTAGGCCCCAAAGCAATACATCCAACATATTTTGCTCATTGTATAACTCAAATTCCATTTACACTTGTATAAAAATAAATGCATTTATAACAACCATTTTATTCACTATCCTCAATGGAATGATAATCATCTAATCATCACATCAAACATATAATGCTAAAAACTCAAATTCTATATCAATTTATTAATCATTGTTAAGAAAAAAGGTCGACTTACCAAACGTTTCATATGCACGGCAAGGGAGACAGATCCTCCAACATGGCATGATAATGCAATACCATCTTCATTACCGCAACGTCTATTTTTTGAGTTTTGTTTTGCTCTCTTGACAACATTTGGATGGCTCCACATCTCTTGCCATGAAGTCCAGACAGATTCCGATATATAATTTGGACGATTTCTTCTCTTTTTTTTTTATCTTAGAGAGGAAATCACCATATCTAATGGCTGCCTTTTTCTTCCAAGCAGACTTGACCAATAGATCTTTTAATTGATCCCAATAGAAAAATTTCTGCATCCATTATTAAAAAGTTTAATAATTAAAATAAATACAAGGAATGTAGATATAATTATATATAGGTATTTAATTTAAAAATGTATAGATTTACCTTAAACTCTTCGAAATATATATCCTTTGTCTCTTGACTGACAACTGACCAACATGATCCTCCTTCTTCTAGTCTTCCCTCAAAAATCCTACGCCTCTTGCGAGAACACTTATTACTTGGCTCTAAAAATCTGATAGGATAAAAATGATAAATACATTAATGTTTTTGGCAAGGATCAATTAATAAAAGCACAAAATGAAATCATTAAATTTTTAATTCTCACTTTCTATCTCGAACGGTGACTTGTATCTTTCCAGATTCATCAAGGATAATTTCTTCTGGATTAGGGATTTCATCATCATTACCATCATCAACGTCTTGTGAATCTCTATTATCATGTGTAGTATCTGTTTTTGGGGACATTTGACGCACTGTATCGGGTTGATGAGATGCAAAAATTGGAGTAGAAGGCGGTGGAGATGTATCCCTATTTACTACTATTGGCTGCACTATTGAAGGTTGGGGAGGTGCAATTGAAGATGGTGTCTGCATTGATCGTTGTCTCTCTCCTACTTTCTTTGCAATGGCTAAGCTGAAAGGATTATGCCTTGCATTAACTTCGCTAACCACTGCCACTCGAACATGCTTTCTTTTTAACATATCTGTAATAAAATAAAACATATTATAAGTATATTTATGTTAGTGAAAGAAATACAATCATTGCCCACTATACTAACACATACAAGATTATTCACTATCCTCAGTTGAATGATAATCATGTCCTTCTTCAATATTAGAGTCGTCGCTTGAAGAGATCAATTTTGGTTCCTCATTTTCTTCTTCAACTTCTTCATCAAGTTCTAATAAAATTCTTTTTGGATCATTGAGGAATTGCAGTTCATCTTCCAAATCTGTGACATCGATTTCATGTGCTTCAACTTCATCTTCTTGAAAAGCAACATGTGTCCTTTTATCACCCTCTGGTAAATCAAACATTGATCTAGGCCTTACCTTCACAACTGCAAGCCAATCGACCTTATCTCTTCGTCTACTAGGATATGACATGTAATATACATGAGTTGCTTGCATTGCTAGCACAAAAGGTTCATACTTATTGTATCGATGTCGACTATGTACATCAACAAGCTTGTATCCTTGATGAACCTTAGTTCTAACATTAGGGGTATTATCAAACCATTCACAGTTGAATAAAACAAGTCTTTTAATTGGTAATCCTGGATATTCCAACTCTAAAATTTCCTTTATTCTTCCATAAAAGTCCCCCAGTACAGATTCGCTGTAATTAGAACCTTGAATGCAAACTCCGCTATTCATTATATCTTTTGTAGAAGCATGTCTCATTGTATGGAACTTATAACTATTCACAAAATAGACTTTGCATCTATTGACAAATCTAAAAGGTTTTTTAGCCAACTGTCGCAAGCAATCACTACCCATGTCATTATATCTTGCCTATTAAGAACAATAAAAAGAGATGAGTTAATTTTAATTTGAGTGACAAATATTGGTTACATAACTTTATTTTTTTACAATTGATCAACTGGCTAATTATAAAATAGAACTCACAAATTCCTCAAACCAGTTAGCAAATTCATTGTCAAGAACTTCATCAATCTGCTCATCGGTGATGTAAGGTTGTGTCTTTTTGAGCCCATCAACATAAATGCTGTATCAGCAATGAAGCACTAAGAGCTTAATACACCTAATTATTGAATGAACAGGCTAAGTAATATGGCATTATTACCTTATATATGGCGAGACCTCTTCACAATTCAACAAGATATATGTATGTGCTGCCTTATACTCATGATCTTCTAACATCCTACTTTTAGCTGAAGCATAAGATCGACCTGGATGTTTAAATATAGAAATATATCCATCTGCTTCATCAACATCATTGCCATCATCATTACGGGGGACATTTTTACTCCGACACATAACTTGTGGTTCAAAGTAATGTGAGTAAAAGTGTGAAGCCTCTTCCACAATGTAAGCATTACATATTGATCCCTCAACCTTTGCCTTATTTTTCACATTCAATTTCAAGTGACGAAGGTACCTAATTTTATTGATAAATATAAGTAAAAAATATTTGTATAATGCACATATATACTACAAAAGTGAATAAAGCATTTGAAGTCAGCTCTTTTATGTACCTTTCAAATGGGTACATCCATCGATAATGAACAGGACGTGCAAGCTTGGCCACATATGGAAGATGTACTGAAAGATGTTCCATTGAGTCAAAAAATCCAAGTGGAAATATTTTTTCTAATTTGCATAAGATAAGTGGTATTTCTGTCTCTAACCTCACCATATCCTCCACCTTAATCACTGTAGATGTTATATCCTTGAAAAATAAGCTCAATTCTGTTAAAACTTGCCAAACTTTTGATGGAAGCAATTCACGAAACGCAACCAGCAATAAACGTTGCATAAAAACATGGCAATCATGGCTTTTCGTACCAAATAAATCATTTGTTTACATGAAACCCAGTTCCTTTTGTATCTTGCATTTTGATAAAATTTACACTTGTCTAATCCATAGTCTTCTCCCTAAAAAATCATGCAACCCAACTTACAACAGTCAATTTTCTCATATGGCAACCCCAAAGCTTTAACTAGTTTTTTTGTCTCATAAAACTTCCAACCATCGTATGGTTTTGTGGTAAGCAATCCCTTATCAATGCACATAGTTCATCGTAACATCTCTCAGATAATCTATGATCACTTTTGCTTGCTAGCAATTGTGAAAGAACCGATATTTGAGATTGATTTTGACATCCAGGGTACAATGGAGTATCCACTGCATCAAGCATGTCGAAAAACTTTTGTGCCATGGGATTTGGATTTTTCTCCATTCGGTCTTCCATCATTAAAGCTTGACCCATCATTGCTGCATCAAATACCATTTGGCGATATGGATTCCTATCTTCAACCTCATCTTGCTCATAATGTTAGGATTCGGTAGGAACACTTGTTGAGCATTGTCTAACTTCCCCATGATACCACCACTCTTCGTAATTTTCAACAAATCCCTTCTTCAGAAGATGCAGCCTAACTTCTTTACTTGTGAGGTAAACTCGATTTTTACAACTTTGACATGGGCATTTAATCTTTAAACCATCCATAAATCTTAATTGGTTTGATGCAAAATTTAAGAACATCGTCACCCTCGACACAAAATCTGGATTAATATGGCCATGATTATCTTTTCTCGCATACATCCATTTTCGGTTATTCTCCTCCATCATGACATACAATTAAGAATTGAGAATAACTAAATAGTTTTTCACATTTAAGAACCTGCCATGGAAAATTATGCATTTAAAAAATTATATCAATCCTTAAGAATTAATCCTCATGAATTGAATTTGCTTTCTAGTTTATTTTGAGAGGTCTAACTATAAGCATGCTATTGCAAATTTGTTCATTTTGTTGGAACCCATTTGAGCAAATTATGGTGGCAAACAACAAACAGGATAAGGGAAATGCAAAAGGTACTGTACACATTTTATAATGAAAAGATCAGCAAACTTTGGAAAAGATCAACAAACTTCAAGTTAATATCACAAAATAACAAAATACACTATATCATATTATAAGTATATAATACAATATTAATTATTTAATGTATATAATAATTCATGCATACCGAGTTTTTCAACAAGCAAATGAAGCTGGCAATTAAAACATCAAACTACTATGACAACAACAATACCTGAATGTTGGTTTTCCAATTCCTTCCCAAATAAGAGTACTTACAGAAGAGGTTTCCTCCTGCTCATTGAAATCACTATGCAACAGTTGGTTTCACTGCAAAATTTCAAAAGGAAATTAATTATATATATATATATATATATATATATATATATATATATATATATATATATATATATATATATATATATATATATATATATATATATATATATATTATACATTATATATTTTATAAGAAATTAATTAATTATTTTATATTTTACATACTCAAATTCGGGTAAAGTTTATATTCCAAACCAGACACAAAATCTTACTCCACAAATGAAGTTTAGTCTAGCTATTTGATCATAAAACCATCATTTTGGCCTGGGTCCATAGAGCCCATAGCTAAGAAAAAATAAAAACGCTCTTATAATTTTATTTAAAAAAAATTGATCTAATAAAATATTTTGATTTCATTGAAATATAAAATTCAATTAAAATATTTATATATAAAACTCTAATCCCAAACACAAATCATGGGTTTCTCTTCAAATCTGATTTCCATTTCAGTTCCTTTTTCTCTGAATTAAGGAATGGATTCTGCAAATTCCAAATAAAGAAAATTCTTAGAATAAGAATGGTTGCTTAGTATCAAAACCATCAGAGAATCCAGCAAAAACAAGTTCTAAAAAAAAAATCAACAATAAAGGGAATATGCTAGACCATGACTTCCAAATAAGCAACCATGATAACCAATTAATCTCCCAAATACTTGAAAACTTTGTGCACTAGAAGGAATTGAAAATTAATAGCTAAACCTTGAAGTCAATGATCTAACAACTTCATGTCACAATGTCAAATGTTTCCACCAGTACATAACACTTATTTTTTTCTGCAAGCTAAACATTGGAGAGAACTACTCGACAAGAGGATGAGAGACTACATGATGATTGCACTTAGATTACAAATATCTCAAAGTAACTACTTGGCCAATCTGTCTTGGTTTTACCAAGCATAAGAGTGGGTCAGCCTGAGTGGCATGCTAAAAAACATGATAAATTACATTCTGAATGAAATAAAGATGATGAGAACTGAGAAGAAAATATGAAGGACATGATATGTGAAGCCCTCTCTTCACTTAACAGCTGATAAAGGGGAGTGAAATTTTGACATGCTAGCATATCAAGTATGCTCATTCATCCCAAAGACCATTCAATAGCAGGCCAAGCCAATCACCATATCGTGTTCATGTGATGATTGCAAGTAAAAACATCTCATCCCAACACATAAGAAATATCCTATAAAACCAACTTATCATGCCTCAATCTAATAAAATTTCAATACTCAAGTGCTCCATATCTGAAGAAAAATCTAACAATGAAACTGTATAAAGTCTAAATTGCTTAAATGAGGCTCAATGATAATTCCTTGGAAAATCTCTCAGCTAATTCATAGTTCCATGAGAAAAAAATAAAAGAAAAACATTCACATTTACAAATAAAGATACAAAGCAACAAGGAAAAATTTAACAGGCAATACTTATTGTTGAATCAGATCTAAACATTGTGTTTTAAGAAGACGAAGAAGAAGATGCAAAATTCTAGCATATTCCCTTTATTGTTGATTTTTTTTGTAGAACTTGTTTTTGCTGGATTCTCTGATGGTTTTGATATTAAGCAACCATTCTTTTTTTTTTTTTTTGATAAGCTGTAAATTTTATTGCTAACAGCAAGAAGCCATATGGCTAATGAAGAGTACAGAATTAACCGCTATCAAAGCAATCAAACTGAAACCAACAAAACCAACAGGTAGTTCAGGCAGCCTAATGTAAAACACCAGAGGGATGACAATCATAACATACAAAAAACAAACCACCGAAATTCAAGAATAGCATGAACATAATGCAGTCCGCTTCTCCCCAGATGAATAACAGTGATCAACAGCCACCATCCCAACCTCAAATTGAAATTCGAAGAGGGAATCAAGATCAGTCAATCAAGATCTGCAAATAAGAAAGAAACTTGTTGTAATCCAGTGCACTACAGTCGACCCAACACTGAAGCCACTCAAACGAAACTGATAAGCATGAAACTGCAATTCTTCATCAGCAAGCCTAGACTCTGATAACAACAAGCGGGACCTGACAGTTCATCCTAACTGTTCCACTTAACTATAAACAGAATTCCAGTATTTCCCCCTGAAGTCATCATATAAACCACCATTATGGGAGCCATGCAATGAATTCTGATTCTCGATTTGCCCCTGTTTATGGGAGTCATCATAAGCAACCATTCTTATTCTAAGAATTTTCTTTATTTGGAATTTGCAGACATCCTCTAAAATTAAACTCATTATCTTATACAGATAACTGAACAAACTCAAGAAATGCTATCAATCAAATTTTATATATAATAAAATACACACAATTAGCGAAAAAACCAAACTCACTTAAAATAAGTAGCATATAAATTAACTTTGGTGCGAGAACTTTATCCTAGTTACCAAACTGCTGTGTGCAATTTTTGCAGTTAGCACAGAGGATTAAGTCCTCGCTAAACGATTCATATATCATTCTAGCCATGAATTAAATTTTAGCGAGGGGTTTATGCTCGCAAAGTCATCTCTATTTTTTGTGCCAAAATTTTGGCACCCAAAATTAGCTACAACAAAAATATTTGTCACTAAATTGTCGCAAAATTTGTTTTTCCACTAGCCCCTAACAATATTTGCGACAAAAATAATTTTTCGTCACAATGTTGTTGCTAAATGGTACATTTAGCAACAAATTTTATTATCCTCGCTAATTTTCATCGCTATTCTGTATTTTTTTTGTAGTGACAATTAGAATTATAATTCACAATTAGCAAATATATACAATAAAGAAAAATAAAAAATAATTACCTTTTATTTTTTGGAGACTTGAGAATCATAACTCGGTATTTTAATTGCACTATGATTTCGCTTTGTTTGTCTTGTGACCTTTAAGCTGGAACTAGCATCTCCAGTTTTATTTTTATTAATATTTTTCTTTTCATCTACTTTCTTGATATTCATAATTATTTGGGAGACACTTCTAAATCGAGGAGATGTACTTGATCGGATATTAACCATTTTGCCTGAGATTTAAACTCAACGTGATTTTATCAGGTTTTTGATATATTAAGTACAAAAAATTTATACATGAAGTACACACAATGTATTAATATGCACTGTTAAATCAAGTGAAATGGAATTTAGTTGTTCAATCTTCTAATATTGTTTACTTACATATACATCCGCTCACATTCAATTGGAGGGTGTGTATTGTAAGAAAAAATTATACACCAAATGTTTAAACATCACCTCATTTCCCACATGCTATAAGTTAGAAAAGAGAAATACTCTTAACATGAGCCATATCTTTGCAAATAGCAAGAGACACTGCCAAGATGGTATTTGCTCCAAGCTGAAATATAAAAAATTAAAAAAAAAAATCTTATTGCACTTTATCAGCTTGTTGAAAAAAAGTTACCCGTTGCACTTAATCAATCCATTTATTGCCTTTCACTTGCACAATGCCCATCCATTTACATGTCTATATAAGAGCAGTATGCCTAGTTGGGTCCTGCACAAGATAAGTTAAAAAGAAAAAAACTTGTTGCTTGGGTCAAAATTAACAATTATTAACTCTATATTCTAATCTCACTGGATCATTGATCAATTAAGTGAGTTAAACTTAATATGAAGATACATGAACAATAAAAAAAAAGGTGCAATTGAGCATGCCAAAAACTATCGTTGCTAATCAATGCAAGGCCAACAATTGTGTTCAAATTCTTAACAGCTTTCAACACACAAATTCAACAAATCATCATGCATTTTAGCTTCACAAAAATAATAAAAAAAAAACACACAAAAATTAAATAAGAGAAAATAAATCAAGATGGAAGAAAAATACAAAAAGCCATGGTATGCTTTTAGGTAGGATCCAGCTACAAAAGCTGAAGGATGCGAATATTATATATTATATACAGAGACAGCATTATTATAATCCAAACTCTCTTAATGAAATGCATTATTATAATAAATGAACATCAATCCTAGCATTAACCAAACAAATGTCATTTTCAGACGATCTTAAGCTATATATACAAACATCTATCCTAAATAACACCATATGCCTTATAGATAAAGTGTCATTGAAGAGATCTCGCGGATGTTATTAATAATCCCATGCAAAAGAAAAATAAATACATTAATTCAACACCTCATTAATTATGATTTTTTACCCATGGCGTTAGCACTTTATCACGTAATGCCAATAATGGGTCTTCTAAAAATGGAAATGGGTTTGGTGATGTGATTTTACATCCTTCTCTTCAAAAACGAATTCAACAATTGGCCAATGCAACTGCCAATACGAAATCCCATCAAGCACCTTTCTGAAACATGCTCTTTTATGGCCCTCTAGGAACAGGGAGAACAATGGCTGCCAGAGAACTTGCTTGCAAATCTGTATGAGATTTATTTGATTCTGCCATTCTTTTGTTTCATGCATTCGAAGTGCTATGATATTGCAAGAATAAAACAACATGTCTTACTGAGTCTCCACTTTCAAGACCATCCTGTTTTACTTCTTTCCTCAGCACAGTGGAGAAATGTTATAATTTTGTTTACTCTGCTGATGATTTTTTTTTTATTTTGCTTGTTTAATTGAGCATTAGATGTTGGAATACTTTGAATTCAGAATACAATGCATGCAAATGCATGGGCATATGGATGGCAAGAAAGTTTCTTACTTGTCGAAGAAATAAACCATAATGGAATATATCAATGAACTTTCTGAAGCCTAAAGTTGGAACAATATGAGACATATACAGATTCTTGGGATCATGCATGCGGAGGGGTAGTTCCAGCTGGTGTCATAATTGAGATTGAAAGGCGTGTTTGGTGATTTTTGAAATGTTCAGTATAAGATAATAAATAACTAAAAAGATGTATTTTTTGAAAATGTAAGTTGTATAATTGATATTGAAAAGTTAAAAAATTATATTAATGAAAAAGTTAAAAGAATGTTGTATTTTTTGTTATTTTTATTTTATTTTTATATATTTTTGTAAAAACTTTTATTTTTTAATCCATTTATGACTAGCTCAAAATTAGCCCTTCCATTTATGGCTCTATTCAAATCCATTCGTTTGCCACTTCTAGCTTCTATTAATAAGGTAACCTTTTTGGTGCCTAGAGTAAATCTGTTAAGGTTATTATGAGAGCGTTAAGATTATTTTATTTACCCGTTACCTTTTTGTTTATTTTGCTTATAATATCTTCCATTGTTCAAATGGATTTTTCGATAATTAAGGATTTTTTTTATTTGTTTGTATAGAATATTTCAATATATATATATATATATATATATATATATATATATATATATATATATATATATATATATATATATATATATATATATATATATATATATATATATATATATATATATATATTAAAGCAGCAAATGGGTCAGATCAGGTTAAAATAGGTAGATAATAAATGGATTGGAGGGTAAAAGGGTTAAATTAATAAATTTTACAAGTTAATAACTGATTGGATTATAATTGGGCTGGGCAGACATGGGTTGATCTATGGGTCATAAATGGATGGGGAACCGTTAGTCTGTTCTTTTTTTCACTGTTCATTTAATATAAAAGGATTTGTTACTTGAAAATCCATTTGATTTTTGGCACTTCTTTCAGAATTACTATAAAATTTTAATCAACACAAGTGAACTTTTAAAATTACTTCTTTTAAAAAATACTATAGGAATTTAATAATTACCAGTTATACACAATTATTCATTTACACAAGTTGTGACTGATCTTAATTATTGTTTGTGATCGTCTCTTGGGAGGTAAACTTGGGTACTCCATCCGTTCTTTTTTATCTGTTATTTTTGAGTAAAATTCAAATTCTATTTATCTGTCACTTTTAGATTTTCAATGTAATTTAATTTATTTTTTTAATTTATTTTTCTTTTCTAATAATGTCAGAACCAATCAGATTTGATAATTTAATTTTAATAACTTAATTTAATACTAAATTTAAGTCTATTTATTATTTTTTAATCCTAGTAAAAACAACAAAAGTGACTAATAAAAAAGAAGGGAAGGAGTAACTCTTTGGTTAAGGGGTGAGTTAATTAAAGGCACCTAATCATCCAACAATACTGAAATACTTTCTGTACGTTAATTGTTCATTTAGTTGATAGAACATTTTTATCATTTATCTTTCGTCATTCTCTTGACTACCAAGTTGTTACATTTATCTTTGCTTGTTTTATTTATTTGCCGATTATTACATTTATTTTCTTAATTCTGAAATTAACAAAGCTTTTGAAGATGTGCTTAGATATTTATTTGAAAGTTCATAAATTTTGAAGTCCATGTTTTTCAAAGTGCACTTTGAAATGCACATTTATACGCTTTTACGGTTTATAGATGGAAAAATGCCTTTGTTTACAATTACATGCCCATTTTGATAGAAGCAAGCCTTAAAATGCTTCTACTCAAAATATCATTTTTATGGCCAAAATGGATAATCGACATTGAATTTTTTTTATTTTATATGTATATATATATATTAAATAAATAATTTTTTTCATTTAAAATTTTATTTTGCCCCCCTTATTTTTCTATGAAAATATTAAAAAAGGGTTTTATAATATTTTTGCCCCCCTTATTTTTCAATCCTAGCTTTGCCACTGGTTGATGCTATGGTTTTCCAAAATGAGGCTGCTACTGTAAATGATTATATCGCTGTGCCTGAGGATGCTAATGAAGATGGAATTCCAGTGGAAGCTATTATATCTATAGCAAAATATGAAGCTCCAAGTTCTCCCAAGAAAAAGAAAGCAAGTCCAACATTGATGACATCATCATATTGAAAGAAGGCGTTGAGGATGTGGCGAATGCAACTGGAGAGAGCACAAATAAACTTCCTATTTCCGACAAGTGATGTATGGTAGCTACTTAATGAAATTGAATTGGAACATGATATGTTGGCTGAACTCTATGTCTTACTTTTGAAAAACCCGGAGTCGATGCAAGGTTTGATTGGATGTCTGGTGCAACGTCGCACGACAGTCTTGATGACAATGATAGGTAGTCGTAGGGAACCATAAATTGGGAGTAAGCAAACCAATTTATGAATTTTTTGCTGTGACTAAATGCCGTAGACCATATTAGGTATGGCTTATCATACTCTAAAATGTATTTTCACATGTCTACAGATAGAACTTCATAGCATTTTGTTGTGAAAAAAATACAAACTTAAGTAGGTTAAGCAAATTTTTGGGCATTTTTTTTTAAATGGGAAATTCTACCTTGTATATACTTTTAACTCGTTATGTGCAAAATCTTATATATAAATTCCGTTGTTTCCTTAATTGTTGGGTATGCAGATTCTTGCTCTGAACTTAGTAGGCATTTCAACTCTCAGATTATGTCAATTGCTTATTAGATATTCTGATTCAGGTGAAATATGTTCAGAATATTGGGTATGTATATGCAGATGGAATATAAAATCATTAGTGAATTTTTCAGGTTGTGTATTTGCTTCCACTATTGTTAAAAATGAAGAAATATTTTTGAAGTTAGGAAAGAAAAGAAAGAGCATGAAACTAGAATGGAAATATCTTTCAAATTCTGTTGATTATTACTACTGATATTGAGGTATTTGCTGCATCTTGCTCTTGACTGCCTGCTAAAATGAAGTAGAAAAAAAATTGCTCAATGTAAGGTTCTTAAAAATATGAACGAAAACCGAATTGTGTCTAGAGTCCTCAGGTAGCCAGGTAACCTAGCTATTCGGGTTACCCAGAATCTGAATCACGGCTTCTAACAACGTCGTCTTGATAAATCCTATTTGGGCAAGGATTGACAATTACCTAATCGAAGTAGAGCTCTAATTACGAAAGTTTAGCTTAGCTTCTTGCATAGTCTATATTTCTTCTTCAGTAAGGATCCTATAGACACTTGGAGTCATTGCTAAAGTAGGACACAGACCCTTAAAAATAGCAAGGTTATCAGGTAATTTTCTCTTTTTTGGCCAAATTTGCTATATATTTCTCTTTATTGACTTAACCATCGGAAATTCCCCTCACCGGAATCCTCGTCGAAATTTCTCTGCTTTCAGGTGCTTTTGGATAAGTGAAGACCTCTTTGACTCAAGTTGGACTTTGGTAACACTACAAGAAAAATCCATTTTCCCGACAAAAATGAGTAAATTTTCGTAGGGAAATGAATGCCGACGGAATTTAGCGACGGAAACTGGCGTTAGCGAATTGGTTGTTGGCACTTTTGCCGACGAAAATATTTCCGTAGGTAAATTTATCGACGAAATACATCATCCGTCGTTAATTCCGTTGGGAAGTACAAACCAAAAAATTGTTGTAATTTGCCAAATTTACCAACGGAATTAAAATTCCGTAGGCAAATTTACCGACGGAATTATTATTTCATAGGCAAATTTACTGACGAAATTAATATTTCGTAGGCAAAATTACTGATGGCATATATACCGTCGCTAAATTTATCGACGGTTGTAAATGTTCCGTAGGCAAAATTGCCTACGATTTGTGATAATTCATAGGCAAAACAACAACCATTTTTCTTCCGTCGAAAATTTTCGTCACATTCCTAGCTACGATTTTAATGTATTTCCATCAGTAAATCTTATCAATTTTTTTTAATTATTTTTTTCTCTATATAGTGCAACCCTAATAAAAAATATAATTTACAATAATAAATTAATAGATGTCTAATGCATAATATAATATAAATTTTATAATATTCAATAGCATATCAAACCATTGTCTTACAAGTCTTAAAAGCATAAATATCATCCCTAACAATTTCAAACACTGTTATAATTTCCAAAAATAGATAATTGCATGTGGCCTTGAAATGACAAAAAAGAAAAAGAAATATTTAGGAAAGATTTTATTGCATGTATTGAAATTTCGGTGATCACTTCTCATCGAGGAACTTGCATGCCTAGAAATATTGTTGTGAAGTTTCTCATAGCTAAATCAGTAAAGAAAAAAAAACTATAGCTTGTCATGCATAATTCAAGGTCAATCAAACCTCAATAGTCTGATTTGGTTCAATATTTAGCACTTGGTTAAAATGAGATTCAATAACACCATCCATTTACATTAATCATTTTATTTTTCAGCTACAAAAAAAAAATCTATTCATCATTTATCAAATTTCGTAGCTACTAACAAACTTATTGAGATTACAAGGAACTTATTAAGATTACTAGGTCAACAGAGAAGCATACCCTTCACATGCTTAATCCCCAAACTAGAACATCAAGTTCCTGACCACTAAGAATTTAAATGTACATATTTCAAAATGATAATATACATGCAACTTGAATAAGTGACATTACTTGCTTGTCACACGAGGAGGAGAAAATTGAGAGTCAACAACTCTTCGAAATATATCTGCAGATTCTTCACTCGAACCACCTATACCTAGTGACTATAGATTAAACTCCTTTTGCTTAAAAGAGCTTATTGCTGGCAGCTTCACATTGATTAACAATCTGCACATAAGTACAGATTGATATATTAATGAAATTTGCAACTATAATTAGCAGACAACAATAGTACATATATTCCACATTAAGTCATCATATAAAATTGATAGCTGCAACCTGTACAAGATCAAGCAATATGAAAAGTTAAATAAACAAATTTGATTTCTACAAACATATCCATCTTAGTGTGTCATCTCAAACACCATCACTAATATCAAATTCTGTGCATGCAATGAGTATATATTTATGAAATTTATGATAATATTGCTACATATTGCATATAGACAAAGCAATGGAAGAATTAGTGGTGAAAATCACTGTAAAAATATAAAATAAGCATTAGACATGGAAAATAAAAAAATAATTATATAAATTTATAATCTATTCCACCAAATGGCAATGTTACAGATATCTATGAAAGAAACCTACCAACTGATCCAAGAAATAGTTTTGGAACTTTGCTTCTGACTCAATCTTTTGAGCCACCTGCAGCACAGGAACAAGTAAGATATAAAAGAACATTGCAAATATAGAAAACTGTAAACATTGACAACACAAGTAAGGCCAATGCTATGTTGCAAAAAAGGAATCTACTGAAGCCATTTATCTTACCCGAGCAATAAGATTGTGTTCATTATGATCCTTCATTTGATCAATTGCTTTCCTACCTATAATGAGCTCCAAGAGAACCACTCTAAAGCTATAAATGTTTGATTTAAAAGTCAGTTGACCCGTCATTGCATAGTTTGGTGCACAATATCCATATATATTATGAGTTGTAACTCAACAATGATTAATTAGTTATAATGGGCATAAGTAGCTAATTAATTAATTATGAAATACTAAAAGCAGATGTAATAATCTTAAAGCTATCAAAAAATAAGGTTAAATCTATATTAACATTTCTGTTATGCAATTCATGTTACATAATTCGATGAAACAACATGAAAATAAAATAAGCCATTGCTAATTCAATTTAAATATATAGTATACTATTAAATATAAGTTTTACCTTTAGGTAGTACAACTTTAGTGTCATCAACAATAGCATCTTCTTGACCATAACCTGAAAATACAAATTTCAATGTAACTTATGTAGTATCATAACAAAACCTTCCATTTTGATAATGATTGGGACATAACAATTTATGGATTTAATTAATTTCAGTAAGCATTTGCAATACCTTATCAATAAGTTTCAAGGAGGAAAGCACATTGGCAATATCATACAACCATCTCACTTTTGCTATAGAATAGTATCAGTCATGTCCACTGAGTTCAGATGCAAAAAAAAAAACATAAGGTAAAATAAAGAGCAGAATTCTGAAATGTACTTCTCATTATTGACAAATTATGTGCATCCCCAAGCAATAGTTTTGCAGCTTCATCTAGGGAGATAAGATCTGCTTGGAAAAAACTACTTTTAATTACCAATTTAATGGCCATTTAAAAATAAATCACTGACAAGTTCAACTCACATTAGTGCACACAAAGAGCTTTACAAAGTTTTGTGTTATAAGTCCCAAGGATTTATCTTTTCTATTATCTGCGAGACAAGGAATAGAGTTTGGTCATAAAAAATAGCTACAACAACCTACTAGATGATTGATAACCATAGATATCATTTATTTATGAACTAATCACAATGATGAAAACAACCAAACTAGAAACAACCGTAACGCTACACAACCACCCCCACACATACCTGTCTTTCCACCCCTTGAGCCCACTCCTCAGGGTGCCTCTGCAAATCTCCCCATCATAAATCTTGTAATCCCCATACCTAGCCTTACCCCTCAACTTGCTTAGGCCCTCCTGGTGATGCTGTCACACATAGCAGATCAAGCGCCAACCCAACTGTCACCATAGACCGTCACAGTGACCAACGCTTCCACGAACAACGAAACCCCAAACTCCACACCCCTACCAAACATCTCAGCACCCATAATCACCTTAGCAATGGACGAGCTTGATAAGCTCTTTGAAGAAAGAATGTCAAAACAACAAAATCGCATCACGCTGCAGTATCAGGGCAACTTTCACTCTCCTCTTTCCAGAGACATTCTTTTCACTCATTTCTTTAGCATAAAATTGCCCAATCTGTCAAGATATAATGAAAGCATGAATCTCTGGGCACATGTGGATCGGTTTCACCATACCATGTTGATCTACACCATGGAGGATGCCGCCCTCTGTAAAGTTTTTTCTTAGACCCTGATAGAGTCTACCTAAATTTGGTTCAAAAATCTAGCAAAGCATTCAATAAAGAGCTTTCAGTAGTTTACTGATATGTTTGTAGCGAAGTTTGTAGTGGCCATCTGACTAACCAAAGTCTCCGCCAACCTACATCAGGTCATCCAGGAGAGGGAAAAACCTCTACGGAGCTACGTGGAGAGATTCAATGTGATAGCTATGGACAATTAGAATTTAAACTTGGAAGTCGATATAAACACGCTTGGCTGGAATACAAGGTTTCAGGACTTCATTGATTCTTTAAGCAAGAAGCTCCGTTTTGATTTTACCGAACTGATGAATAGAGCTCAAAAGTACATCCGAATGGACGAAGCTAGGCTATTGAAATACATCAAACAAATAAGTGAGGATAATGAAAATTCCCGAGGAACAGGTTGGGACAGGGAAAGTTTTAGAAGGGGTGATTCTTGAGCTATAAGGGGGTCGAATAGAACATATGTAGTTTCAAAATCGTACTCAGGCAGTCAAAGCGAAGAGCAGTTCACCAAGCTAAATGCCTCTCCCGCACAAATCCTATCCTGGATGAAAAAAACCAGGTAAATTGGCCAAAGCCCATGAGGAAAGATTTGAATAGGGACTAAAGCCTATATTGTGCCTTTTACAAAGATAAGGGGTATGAAACTAACGCCTGTAGATAACTCAAAAGAGAAATAGAATACCAGATCAAGAAAGACAAGCTGAAGTAATTCGTCAAAAGGAGCAAAAGCGGTGATAGGCGATCTGCACCTAGACAATCAGACAGAGGGGAAGGAAGTAATAGCAAGAAGGCTTCAACAGGAGTGATCCATCTGATTTCTAGAGGGAAGCACTATGATATGTTCGGAGACTCTAAAAAGTGAAAAGCAAAGGAAGTCTTCTTGCTCGGAGCCAGTCACTTGCTCTAACAAAAATCATTCAATTCTCGTTTAAGGATGGAAAACATGTCTGGCAACCCCGTAATGACACACTAGTGGTGGAGGCAATGATTAGGAATTTTTTGGTATAACGAGTTCTAGTAGACACATGTAGTGTGATTAATCTCATCACTTTATAGACTTACAAAGCCTTAGGAATGCCAAGCCTGACAAAGGAAGTAACAATCCTATTGATCGATATTTTTGGGCAGCCAGTCAAGGTGGAGGGCTCGATCAACTTGCACTTACAGCTTAAAGATGACTTAATAGTCAGGTTATGTTTGATGTACTTTATGGTAGTACGTATACCATTATCTTACAATGCAATTTTTGGTCAACCCCTATTGGCCAAGGTAGATTCTTACACTTCTATGTAGAAGCTGGTTATGAAAATTTTGGCACAGAATGGAACAACCATACTTCAAGGAAACCAGACGGTAGCTCAGGAAATATACATCACTATGTTGAAAGAGGCAAATTAGGCACTTCCAGTAGCACTATAAGAAAATTCTCAAATACCGACGAAAAATTTTTCATAGGTAACTACCGATGGAAAAATATTTCTGTAGGGAAAATTGCGGGAAAAAATGTATATTGCGATGGAATAACAAATTCATTGTAAATAATGAAGGGAAAATTTTTCGCCCAACTTTACTGACAGCAATTAGCAACGAAATTGAAAATTCTGCCTTAAAATTAGCACCAATATTTCATGGCTAAAATTGCACATGAAATTTACTGATGAAATCCTTTTTCTATAGGTAAATTTCCTACGAAATCGTGTTTGTTTAGGTAAATTACCTACAAAAATTTAATTTCGTAGAGATATTACCAATGGAATGTTATTCAGTCGGTAATTTCCCTACAGAATTAGATTTGCATAGGTAACTTCCCCTACGAAAGGCATTTTTATAGGTAATTTGCCGATAAAATCTTATTCCATTAGTAATTTTCCTACGAAATTAAATTTTTGTTGTTAATTTCTCTACGGAATGGCATTTTCTTTTATGCTGGATGAAGAGAATATCCTTGATAATGGTTGTCGAGGGAGAAAATACACACATATATATTGGATTCTTTGATATAATCCAAACTTGAGACATACATACACACACACACACACACACACACACACACACACACACACACATATATATATATCTGTGTGTGTGTGTGTGTGTATTGTAATTTCTTTTACACCAAACATAGCAAAGCAAAATAATATGTGGATTGAAGCACGTATGTCAGGGATTATCCGGTAATTTTTAAAATTTGTAATATTTTTAGCGATAAAATAGTGACAGATAATTCCATCATCAACTTTTTTTATAAGGGGTATATTTACCGACGAAAGTATATTTACCATCACTAAATTTACCTACGGAACAAATCATTCAGTTGGAAAATTGCCTACAGATTCGTCATTTTTGTTGGTACATTTAATGACAAATCATATAATTTATGTCGGTAATTTTAACGATGGAATGTAATTTCATTGGTAAATATGACAATCGATGATAGTTTTTCAGTTTGAATCTCCTGACGGAATTTACAATGGATGACTTTTTCCATCGATAAATTTAATGACGGAAATATTTTTCGTTAGAAAAAGTGCCTACAACCGATTCCCCTATGACTTTGTCTGTCGGTAAATTCCATCGGTAATTTTTATTCCTTATAAAAATTCACTCAATTCTGTTGCTATTTTTCATCAGGAATTGGAAATTTTCTTGCAGTGTATATACGTTGGATGTCTAAACTGATTCAGCTCAGAAGGCAGAATCGGTGGATTCATTACAGGAGGTGGAACTATTGCCAAGAAAAATAGTGAAAATAGCTTTGGGAAAGACTAGCTTAGAGATGAAGTACTTACTTGCAGTCCTGGAATCTTACACAGATGTGTTCGCTTGGCAACCCTAGGATATTATTATTATCTCACCTGATGTCATGTTCCATTCTTTGAGCATCCAACCAGGATGCAAAATAGTTAAGCAAAAGAAGCGCAATCATGCAGTCGAGCAGCAGCTAGCAATAAATGAAGAAATAGACACTATGCTGAAAAATGGGTTCATCAGAGAAGTGCTCTATCTAGACTGGTTATCTAATGTAGTGTTTGTGAAGAAGTCTAATGGAACATGAAGGATGTGCATGGACTTCACCAACCTCAATAAGGCGTGCCTTAAAGACAGTTACCCATTGCCAAACATTGACATGTTAGTAGACTCAACGGCTCGATTTAACGAATATGCTTTTTTGGATGCCTCCACAGGCTACCATCAGATCCCCAAAAATCCAGAAGATGAGGAAAAGACAATATTCATTACTCATAGAGCAACCTACTACTACATAGTGATGCCGTTTGGCCTTAAGAACGTAGGAGCTACTTATTAAAGATTGATGAACAAGTTATTCGTAGAACAAATATGTCGAAAAATGGAAGTGTATGTCGACGACATGATCGTTAAGAGCAATACCTCATCGAATCTACCAAAGGAGCTCGAGGAAACATTTTTTACTCTTATAAAGTTTGGCCTCAAATTGAATCCTGAAAAATGTGTATTCGGAGTTCGTTCCGGTAAATTCCTAAGCTTTGTGATTTCAAAAAGGGAAATAGAGGCTAATCCAACGAAGATTGAGGCCATCTGAAGATGGAGTCAATCAAGAAAGTGCAGATAGTAAATAGGAAGATTATAGCTCTAGGAAGGTTCATTTCCTACTTGAAAAAATGGTATGTGATGCATGCCCTTTGCTTGTATGTAGCTTCGTTATTTCTTCTTCAGAGTCACCGACACCCGATTTCACCCCCAGAACCAAAGGATCGTCAAGTTTGAATGAGAAAACCTTTGACCTTTAGTGGTTTGATCCCATTTTTAGGGTTAGAACTAGGTTGAGGTTCCCCGTCCAAGCCGATGGTTGCTTTGTGATAGGAAAAAGACTCAACTTGACTTGCCACAATTATAAACCTCGAAAGGTGTGATGTGGCACATCAAGGTGTCTGTATCTTATCACTAACGAATCGATGACCGGGAGGCATCTAGTTGGACACCACAAGGCTTAAATAGTAAGGATTCGCCACCCAATAAAATATTAGAAAAAAAGGGTGTTCTGACCTTGTGAGGCCAAAAACCCAGAGAGGGTCTAAAATTTCACTCTTATTTTTACCTTTTACAAATGTGACATAAAGGCTTTCAAATTAATCGTGTTATCCCTTTTCTTTCATGCATAAAGAGAGCAAATATTGAAATTAAAGGCATACCCAATCATGTAAAAAAGCAATGAATCATGGCATAGAATAAAATGGTAAATACATCCATAAATCGGGCAGTTCATTATGACCCTTTTAGGTAAGGACTTTGGTCCTCACATGTGGATTATTGAAGAAGTGTTTCATTGAGAGATCTTGAAGACAGGAGCTTGTCAGTCCAAGTTTTATTTATGAAATGTCCCTTGTTATTTAATTATATACAAAATTATTTACATTATTGAAAGCTAATTTTTTACATGTGAGTATCCTAGGCAAAATGTGGACATTGGTCTGATTTTATTAATGAAATATCCCGATTAATTACTATAAATATTTTTGGTGATATTTTTCATTTGGAATCAAAAAAGTATTTTTAATAATAAAAAGAAGGGATCGGAGACTTACTTGAAGCGCTCGCCCAGTCGCATCCATGAAAGGGTTTATTCCACAGAAGCAATAATGACAACAATGACAAGAAAAAAAGGAAAAAAAGATAATGAAAATGAAAATGAAAAGAGAACACACATAAAACTAGTTTGAACTAAGAAATGTGAAAAAAGATAAAAGAAATAGGATCGGGCACGCATATCAAAAAAATGCACGATAGCACGTTTTGACAATATACGGTTGGCTCTTCTACTTAAAAAATGCAAGAAAACATGTTTTGGGCCGTGCACCGTTTAACGCGTGAGTGCGCCATAACCAATACACGGCCGTATTTGCATGATAACGGTGAGTTTTTCCCCCTTTTAAAATAGGATCATTGCCAACAACAGAAAGGGAGTAAAAAGGGAAAGCTAAATATGAAAAATGGGTTTTTCAAATCGAGTTTTACTTTGGAAGCAAAACAATTTTAAAAGAAACGGACGCAACAAAAATTAAAGGAAATGACCTAATAATTTCTATCACATAGCAATATACCCTTTTTATAGGGTTTCACGACCTATATCTAACATAAATTAATTTATAATTAAACTAACAGATGAAAAGAATGACAAAATTTATTGTAATTATGAAAATATTGAGAAAGGCTTTTTATATTACCTTCTGTGTACTTACTCAATTAGACTGTCGAATGTGGATTTGTAGATCCTTTGTAGTATTGAAATAGTCAAGAAATAGTTGAAGAATTGAGAGATAAAAGCCAAAAATCCACTTTTGGCTTAGAAAACTTTTAAAGCTATTTGTAAGGTTCTAAGATTTTCTTTGAAAGAGATGTTGACCTTCTTTTTTCAAACCTCAAAACTCAACACACCAACCCTTGAGAAGGAATCAAAGGAAACTTATAAAGGGTGGAGTGTATGGCCGTACCATGGGTATGCGCGGCTGTACACTCAGGCAGTACCCCTACTTGCCCATTTTCCTCATAGAGAAGTCCACCACCATTTGAGTATACGGCCGTATCGTGGGTATGCACGGCTGTACTTTCCAAAAGGAGGTCAACTTGCCTAAAAAGGCAAGATTCCTTAAAATGCATGGTTGTACACCCCTGAATGCAAGGCCATGCATTCCAAAAAAGGCAAAAATCCTACCTTATAGGCCAAACGATGAATATTCTTCAAATGTACGGGCGTGTAGGCCATAAATACATAATGTGTAAGGCTTTTAAATGCACATAACTCAATTTGAAGTTCCTAATTAAAGGTATATTTCATTGCTTGCCTCTTTTGAGCCAATCAACTGCATAGACCAAGCTCGAAAATGTTTAAAAAGGATTTTCAGAAAATAATCTCAATACCATAAAGAGTTCGTCACCCTCAATTCATTACTTCTAAAGGAGCAGTTTTCCTTATTAGGTAACCCTATCAAAGGCCTTTTCGGGACCCAGTGCTTATAGTTACCCCCAACTTTAGGGAGGCTAACGCACATAGGAGTTTAGACGAGCTAAAGTTCAGAGTAGGAGAGAGATACTTACTTGAGGAGGCGATCTCTGTGCTTGCTTCTTAAGAAGGCTTGGTTTTTGAATGATGCCACCTTGTGGCGTGTCTCCTAGTTGAGAGGCGATTTCACTTCTACGACAATGCTTGTCCTAAAGGCGATCCCACTATGTGGCTATATCTTGACTTGAAGGTGATCCCACTACGTGGATATACCTTGAGGCTATCCCACTCTATGGCTATACCTTGACTTGAAGGCGATACCACTATATTTCTATACCTTGAGGTGATCCCACTCTGTGGCTATACTTTGACTTGAAGGCTATCACGCTATGTGGGTATACCTTGAGGGGATCCCACTCTATGGCTATACCTTAACTTGAAGGCAACCCACTATGTAGCTATACCTTAACTTGAAGGCGATCCCACTATGTGGTTATACCTTGAGGCAATCCCACTTTATGGTTATACCTTGACTTGAAGGCGATCCTACTATGTGGCTATATCTTGACTTGAAGACAATCCCACTATATGGCTATACCTTGAGGCGATCCCACTCTATAGCTATACCTTAACTTGAAGGCGATCTCAATATGTGGCTATGCGTTGGTTTTCAAAAATTTTGCAAGCATGTTGGGGTGGCTTGGATCTGAAGTTAACTCACATGAACACTTGCCCCATGCAGTGGAAGGAGTGCCATCGAAGGCGGTACTCGTGAGGCTGCACAGGTCGATGTTGTGTAGCTAATTGAATTTAGCTTTTCTTATATTTGTAGTGTTGAAAAAGTTAGATTAGGATTCATTGCCTCCAATCTCATCCATTAGGACACTTATTTATGTTCATTTTTCTTGTACATATTTTCCTTCTATATTATTATCATGTTTATGTATACTCTCTTTTGGCAGCGTGATATACAAATTTTATTAAGTACAATGCCTGTCCAACATTGTAGCATGTATCTTATTTATAATCAATCACTTTATTTTGTAATGTGAATTAATTACCAAGCATGCTTAACATGTTAATATTAAATGACATCGGCTTATGGTATAAGGCATCTTTGTTAGTGTAAGCCCTAGCCCCAATACATTGTTATAAAGCATTTAATTTAATAAATGAGGCATTTGTTTTATCTATTGTATTCTTGTGCATATCAATTGATAGAACTATCCAAGAATGTTGTTTCAATTTAAGTTATCATGTGTGAGGCACATGGTTGTAAGACCTTGAAACAATAGAGACTTCATTCTGAATATCCCTAGTCAGTCATTGTTATGGGAATAACAAATGAATTAAGGCTAGTATGCTCTCTTTGATAAGTTGAGCTTTGTCTTACGGATCATAAGGACAAGAGTGTCAATTAGAGATCATAGATACATGTTTAGAACATGGTATCTGGATTCGATCCTTTCATGAGAATACTACATGGTACAAGTCATAAGTGTTTCTCATGTGCAAGTTTTGCATCGGAGTTCTTAGACCTAAAATCTCTATGAAACTCTTTATGAATTACTGTGTACTTTGACATACACCTAACGTGCTCGTAATAGGGTGACAAGTATGGGTATGCTTGGGTATGCACTGATCCATGTTAGAGAGTATAAGAGAAGTGAAGGGATTACCCCTCTCGATAAGAGAAAAAATATCATCGGCCACTTGATCAGTGAACTAAGAAGTGTATGGCCATATCGAGATGAAATAATGAATAATCATTATTTATCTGAAAGTTCAGTGTCATTGGAATATCAAGAAAGGAATTAATATATATAAGAGTGACTAATTCCATGCCTTATATTAATTTTGATATTTAAGGGTAAGGGACTATGCAAAATTGCATTAGGTCACTAAATGCCATTTGTATTTTCATTTAATTTGAAATGCTATAATATCTTGCTAGAGAATATATATAGCCTTTGAATTAAATCATTAATTTATTGCCAATATTAAATTGACCTATAGGATCGTACACAAAGCATTGGGCTTAAAATATTTAAATAGAATATTGGGCATTAATTTGAGCTTTTATTTAAAGTCAAATTAATGTATGTAATGGATATTAAAATTGCTAATTGGACCTTGGTCCATGAGAGAGGGAGTTTCGGCCTATGTAGATTTAATTTCAATTAATTAATTATCTTGTATTAATTAAGTTAATTGAGTATTAAATCCTAAATTTTATTTGAATCAAAATAAATTAATTAAATGGGAGATAATGTGATCGAAAATCCAAAGGTAGAATCCTAAGGAATTTCAGCAACAATATATATCCCTGATAAAGTGATTTATTTTGATTAAATGTCTTATGTTTATTTCAAATTAATTTGAATTTAAAATTTAAAGGAGTTTGAATTAATATATGTCACTTAATTAGGAAGTGATGGAGGCTGAATTTACTATCTTTAGGTAGTAAATTTCGGAATTAACACTTACTTAAACAAGTGATAAATATTTATGAAATAAAAGAAATAAAAAACCCTAGGCATTTTTTTTGCTCTCTCTCAGTTTTGGCCGAAATACACAAGGAGAAATAATAATTTCTTGTTCTCTTGTGTTCTTAGGCAGCAATAGCAACCTAAAAGAAGAATAAGATCAGATCTTGTTGCTTCAATCCATTACCATTGCCAAATATTTAAACATATAGCTAGCACTCTTGATTTTAAGTCGTCCTTGTAATTGTGTTTGTGAGAATAGAGAGGAGTGGCGTAAAGGCTGTTTCTTTGGCATTGGAGATCAAGACCTGAAGCATATAAGTTCATCATATTTGCTGGTCATCATCAAAATCAAGATTTAAAGTGCATCTAAGATTGTAAGTTTAAAAACCCTAAAATTGCATGTTTTTGATTCTTGTTATGGATTGCGTGGTATGTATGATCAATTTTTATTATTTTTTGCTGCGTGATCATCATATATATGCCATGTTATATCCCATCAATCTTATATGCTAGCAATAACTAATGTCAATCACAACAAATAAATGATAATTTTAAGCAAGTTCAAAATGACAATCCTAGCAAATTTTAAGGGAAATATCCAACTACAAAAGAAAACAAATATCCACAATGTAATGAAAAACAAACAACATAAATGTCCATAATAACTGTCCAAATCTGCAAATGTGTGTCAAAACTGTGGTATAAGAATGTATGTATATAGAAAATTATAATCTCCCTGAACCCTCAGGAACTCAATGCAGGCCATAATCTGTGGGGACCTTTGATGGAGAATAGGATCGGGAATGACACCTGTAAAATGGTGGACTCGGTGCCTGAGTTGAAGAAGGTCCTGGCTGTGTGGGTCCTAGAGGCTAAGCTGTAATAGGATGCAGGAACTTATTGTGGTACCCTGCGAGGTAGTCCACATCTCCCCGAATGCTAGCCAAATCTGCTGTATGTGCATCGATGCGACTTGCAACCATCCCATCTATACCGGTCACATGAGCTTTGAGGTCGGTATCCAGCTTGTTGACCTTTTTCTCAATCTCATCTCTGACTCATTTAATAACCTCTTTGCCGATCAGAAAGGCAGTCTCTAATGCTGTGAGGTGATCTGTAGCCTTTTGTACACTCTTATCCACATTTTGGACCTCCGTCTTTGTCAAATTAGCTACAAACTGCCACTGTAAAGCATCAAAATCATTAAATATCTTCATATATGCCTTATTTTGCTTACCCTGCTCCTGTTGTATCGCCTATATATCTACTGCCATGGTAGTTTGAGTCACAGTTAAATCCTAGATACCTTGTAGAATAGCATCCCATGGGACGACCTGTTGATGAGGAAGGGGCGTTGAAGATGAAGATGCACCAGGGTAACCATAAGCTCTAGGAGGTAGATCCTGATGGAAGGTAGGGAAGTCCTGTGGAGGTAGAGGCACAGCTGGCTCCTGGTAGGCCTCCTCTACAAAATAGTCAATGAAAGGGATCTCCACTTCCTCCATATGTCTTAGCCCCAAGACGTCCTCCATCTGTTGATCATCATCTGGCACCTGTTGTGGGGGTTGTGGTTTATGACCATGCCTCATCCTATCTAGGTGAAGAGCGGCATCCATCTCCTCAAGGGTTATCAACCTAATCCTATCTGGAGCAGCATCACCCTCCTTAGCCATGCACATATCATACGTGGTTTCTCTGTCCAAATATATACCCTCTCCAGCAGATGGCCCTATCCATGCCTTTGGCATACCCTCTACTAGAAGTAACCTGGTGACCAATCCCCCGATAAATGTGGCATCACCTAAATGGTGCTGGGTAATTCATATATGCTCTAAAATAGTGTGGCTCAGGTCTATTTTCCTACCTACCACTATGCCCTATAGGCTGTATATCTCTACCACCATAAAAGAACCAAGGTTGCCCAACCTACCCAAGTATGAGCAAGAAAGGACCCTGTGCAAGTAGCGTATCAGCTATAGCCTCAGCAACATAGACTTCATTGTCTATCTCATATATGGTGTAATGGCATTAACATCGGGTCAGTCTTGAATAGTACTTTCCGACAGTGAATAGTATTTTTCGGACCCAAAAGGACACCCGAAAGTCGAAAATATTTTATTGGACCATTTGAAAGGAATAGTCATGGTGAGACTATGGTTAAAAATTGAAGTGAATTTGAGGTCAAATGGGCCTCCAAAAGTCAAAAATACGAAAAAGGTAGCGAGTCAATTTCTCTAATAGGGAAGGGGACTTGATTTTGCATAAATAATTAAAAACAGTAAACGAATTCTGAATATTTCTAGATTTTGCATGCCTACATTAATTTTTATGTAGAATATTTTGGTGATGAGAATAAAATTTTTTGGTGACACCGGTAGTTATCAAATCGGATCGATAAGTTTGAATCGGATCGATAACGGACTCTAATTGAGCCAAAAATTTACATACTACCTATTTTTGATGTTTTAAGAATTATGGAATCAAAATTGAAGTAATTTGGAGTGAGTAAGTGAGAGATTTCTGGTTGGGCTTTTGAAAAATGAAAATTGGGCCTTAAATTAAAATAGTTAGGCCCATTAGAATTGGCCCATTAAGAGAAGTATAAAAGGTAAAAATATCTGTGAAATTCTAGCAAATTTCACTTTCTTCTTCAGCTCCTCTTTTGGCTGAGACACCCTTCTCCTTTTACTCTCTCAAATTTCTTCATTAATCACTCAATTTTTCTTGGAAGTCAACCATCCTATCCCTAATCCTATCCCTTTAAATGTTTATTTTAGCCTCAACCCTTGATTTGGAGGATTAAGGAAAGGAAATTCAAAGGGAAAAGCTTTAGGTATCTAAATGAGGTAATGGATTTTCAAGGTTTTAAATTTATTTAAAGGTACCTCTAAGTAGTTTGAGGTGCGTAGAATCTATTTTTGTGGTTAAATTGAGCTAAAAGGATTGGAATCTTGGTGTTTTTTTTGATGAAAAATTCGGCCACTATTGGTCTTTTAGGTGAAGGATGGGTTTCTTTGGTTTAAGGCATGGAAGAGGAAGACTAAGGAAGTTAAAGCATGAAAAAAGGTAAGTGACTACAAAATCCTTTAATTTTTCTATTATTATGAATTTTTCTCAATTATGTAATTAAGGTAAAAATATGTAAAATTGTTAATTGATGTAATTATGTTAGGATAATTGTAGTTGGGCTAGAGATAAGATAAATGGAAAGTGAAAATGAAAGAAAGAAAAATTTTAAGGTTGAAAAAGAATGGTGGCCGAAATGTTAGTGAAAGGAAATGGTAAGAAAAATGCATGAAAATAATGTATGGTAGCTTAAATTAATAATAGGCATGATAATTGATGTCTATTAATTTTTAGAGAATATTTAAAAATTATTTGGAAATTTTTAAGATTATATATAGTGTATGTATTGAATGAAAATTGTGATTTATTGTGAATTAAATGATTATTTTGATGAAAAATGATAATGACCAATAAATAATGCATAAATAAATTTTATTAGAATTTATTAAAATTATTGGAATTTTATTGGAATTTTTATGCGAATATGTATAATGAAAATGATTGAATTTTTAATGCATAATTGTATAAAAATGACAAAAATGATGAATTAATGTGAAAGTAAATTAATGTCAACGACAAGAAATAAAAAGTCAACTAACGAATTCTTCGAAATAATTATTGGATCTTGAAAATAATAAAAATAATGAATTATTGGTAAATAATTCATAAATAAATGAAAATGATGGAAATAAATTAATACGTAAATAAAAGAAAGATAAAATGAGTTCTAAATGAAAAAGGGACTTAAATGAAATAAAATAAAAGTTTTGAGGCAGAATGGTAATTTTGCCAAAGCAGATAATTAATGAGTAAAAATAAGTAAAAAATACTTAACAAGGGTAAAATGATAATTTTGGAGACTCAACTATGTTAAACGATAAAGTTTTCATGGTATGGGGACAAAAATATAATTATACCTAGAAATGGTAAAATAAAGAATAAGAGATGAATAATGGAAGAAATTATATAATAAAAATGAAAACAGATGATTATAATGACAAAATCGTAATTATGTATTTGAAATGAATAAATCAATAAAAAAAGTCTAATTATGCATGTTCGAAGCATAAGATAACAATTGATACTAATAGAGTTTCTAATTACATAAAAAGTAAAAAAATAAAGATGCGACTAATTTATCAAAATAAATTAGTCAGCAAAAAGTATTAAAAGAGTTAATGATTATAAAAATAATTCGTCGACGAAATAAAAGTTGGCATACCAAATGATTAAAAAGTTTGAGCAGTAAAAGAAAAAGAAGTCAACCATTGAATTATTAGAGAATAATTCGCAAAAAATTATATAAAAATAATAAAAAGAAAATTGTGAATTATAATGCTATAATTCATAATCTGCACAAAAGATTGAAAAGTTTAAGTATCTGAAGAATAATTCACAAAAGTGAATTATCGAAGAATAATTCACAAAAGTGAATAGAAAAGAGAAAGTGAATAAAAGGATAAAAAAAGTTATTGAATAGTCAAAGGCATAAAAGAGTACATTTGATCAAAATAAAGTATAATAATAAATAAAAGAAAGAAATTAAAAAGTTTAAATGTTAAAAAATGTTTGCAATGGGATTGATTATGTTTGCTCTTAGCGATAGACATGTAGTATGATTATTGTTTTGGATATAATTGGCTAGCCATAGGGACACCTCTGTACCACGGTGCAAGTCATGGCGACTTGCTTAGCTATGGGTGAGATCTTTGATCTCCATAGCTTCAGTAAAAGTGAAAATATATCTGCTTCTGCTCTGTGAGACTTGATCTTTTGAGATCATTTCTCTATCTGTTATGAACCTTCGGGTCCAGTCCCGAATATCCTTTGTGAGAAACCTGTTGTATTGCACTAGGGGCATATCGAAATGAATAAATAAGTACTGTTTAATTGAATTGAATATAAAAAGTTATAACGAAAAACGATTCGTTTGAAAGAAAATGCAAAGTTGAAATAAATCTGTAAAGATTTCTGAAAAGTGTAATTAATAAGAAAAAAAAAGAAAAGTTTCATAAGAATAAAATATTAAATCAATGTTTAGTTAAACTTTTATAAGAATTTAAAATATATTTTGTTTTACGTGAAAAAAATATTTTTAATTGATTGGTAATTCTTGTACCAATTACTACTATAAAAATAATGACAAGTTTAGAAAATAATATTTATGTTCCTGTTTAAAGTTAGAAAAGTGATGATATTAATATAACGTGAAATTTAATAGGTAACGCTTTTCTGAAAAATAAGTTAAATGAAAAGTAAAATGATATAAAGACATAGAATTATACAATGAGGGAAAAGTAAAAGATATAAGTCTTAACAGATAATTGAATATGGGTAAATGTATAAAAGAAGAAAAGAAAGTTCTGACTATAAAGTACTCCAAAATAGCTATATCGCTTTGCGATAAAGCATATAAGCCTTTTAACAGTAATGTATTTATTAGATTAAAGTTAAAGTAAAGTAATAGAATATATAGTAAAAAGTGAAGTTAGAATACAGATTGAAAATTAACCAGTAAAGCAAGTATTAAAACTAGTTTATTTTGGATACTAGTAAAAATACGAGTACTAATATACATTACTAAATGAAATAATAATTAAATCGCTATGGCTCAAAGATACAATGAAAGTAATGATAAAATAAAGATTATAGTAAAGAGTATCGTAAAAGTATAAGTAAATTCGATATTGATCCACCCAAAAAGAATACTGTAAAGTAAAGTTGGGGTTTAGAAATAAAAGAACAATAATTACCACAATGCGAGTTAATAACATGATTATTGTTACCCGAGATAAAAGAAAATGCTTAATGAAATAATATTAATAGAAGCATAAATTACGAAGTTATGTTTATTCTTGGAAAATTCTTGGATTAGTAGTTACAACTGGGCATGTTTAATGCTCAGCATGTAGTATTTACTGCGTGCAGGTTCTGAAGTATTCGGGAGCACAGTACATTGAAGGTCCAAATCAGGAAAAAAGATTTTTATGTTAGTTGGTGTAAGCCTTTGGCATGTATATACTTAGACTATTAAGGTATTTATTAGATTAAAGTTAAAGTAAAGTAATAGAATATATAGTAAAAAGTGAAGTTAGAATACAGATTGAAAATTAACCAGTAAAGCAAGTATTAAAACTAGTTTATTTTGGATACTAGTAAAAATACGAGTACTAATATACATTACTAAATGAAATAATAATTAAATCGCTATGGCTCAAAGATACAATGAAAGTAATGATAAAGTAAAGATTATAGTAAAGAGTATCGTAAAAGTATAAGTAAATTCGATATTGATCCACCCAAAAAGAATACTGTAAAGTAAAGTTGGGGTTTAGAAATAAAAGAACAATAATTACCACAATGCGAGTTAATAACATGATTATTGTTACCCGAGATAAAAGAAAATGCTTAATGAAATAATATTAATAGAAGCATAAATTACGAAGTTATGTTTATTCTTGGGAAATTCTTGGATTAGTAGTTACAACTGGGCATGTTTAATGCTCAGCATGTAGTATTTACTGCGTGCAGGTTCTGAAGTGTTCGGGAGCACAGTACATTGAAGGTCCAAATCAGGAGAAAAGATTTTTATGTTAGTTGGTGTAAGCCTTTGGCATGTATATACTTAGACTATTAAGGTAAAAGCTTGAAATATATTTTTAATTGTCTTAAATGAATGGATAGTATAAGTTTTGTTATGATGTTTGGTGTTTGTTTTAATTTTTTATAAGACTGTTACTTGATTCTGGAATTATTGTGAAAGTATTTTAAGTGTTTTCGAATTGTTCGAAAAAAAAAACTTACCGATTTCAGCTAAGTCTCGTTTGGAAAGAACTGTTCCGAGAAGGGTGTGACATATGGAACCCTGGGTCATGCAATCTCTGTCCATATCTCTACAGAGGCAAATCTCTCGGGCCTCACAACTCCTTCGCCCATAGGCAATCCTAAGATTTGAGCAAAATGCCTACGTGTCATAGACACCGGCTGACCCTGAATATGGTAGGTAATGACCCCATTCTCATCATTTGACCTCTAATGTCCCAAGTATTGAAATGTGGCTAAAAATTATCTAGTCATCTCCAGGTATGTTCGATATGCCCCCGCATGGAAATGTGTCCATCTTGCTCAAGCTACCAAAGCATATGCCTTATCTATCAACCCCAACTACATTAATAAGTGTGTTGACATGAACCGGCTAGGAAGTATGTGGGTCTCCCCTAAAGTACGGTATAGGTTGCCCTATGTTGCGACCCTAGCAAGTGTACTAGATCGACAAGTAATAAAGTGGGGTATAGTTAGGACCCACAAATATCGAACCCAAGGGAAATGTGTGTGAAAATTGTGGAAATTAATTGTATGCTAAAGAATTCCCAATTTAGTGTGTATGAGTTGTTTAATTTGTATAATGCAAACTTTAAAAGCTAAAATATGCAATGAAGGGAAATTTAATTCTAATAACAGTAAATTGAGTATGTATTTAATTCAGAAAAATTAACAAGTATGAAAATGTATAGAAATTAAAACGTTGCTTAGGTTCACTCATCCACCCCATACCCACTGTGACTTAATTTTATCTTAAAGTATACATGAACGAATTCGGGATAACCCTCTTAACCCAAGCTTCCTATTCCGAAGCCAGCTATTCTAGTTTTTAAGCTTCCCATTCCAGAGCCAGCCCAACAATTAGCCTATGCACGAGTCTAACATCCTAAGTTTGGTTTGCCTTCCCATTCCGGAGCTAAACAACCCAAATCTCATCCATTTCACTCCACATTCTAGTCCTAAAATCACAATTGCTGCATATTTAGAATCCCATTCTGGAGCCGTCTAAAATAATACAACATTCATGAAAGAAAAACTGAGCAAGATTATTCATAGACTTCAATCCACTAGACTCAATACACATTCAAAGATGTATGATAAACATCATTCATCCATGTATGGAAATTAACTCAATAGATTGAGAATCTATGAAATATAAATAAGTAATAGTGAAATAGACCATTCATTCATGTAAAAATCAAAATATGCTCAATATTCACATTGTGAGTAGGGGATTCAAAGCTTCCCCAAGCAACAAAGATAACTACTCACTATCCATAATGTAAAAGATGAATAAAGTAAGAGTGAAAACTATAAAACCTATTTGGAAGTGAAGATTTGAAGTTGATGAAGCTCTTTCTCTTTTTCTCCAAACAGCACTTTGATTGTGAATTGTAATCTTCAAAGCTAGAAACTAAAACTATGACTATCCTTGTGTTCTTGAAGTAAATCTAAACTAAAAGAGTGATTTTTACAAGTAAAACTCTAATACTAAGTATGAAAAACCCTCAAAATATGAAAAAATGCATTTTTTCTCTACCTAAACACTCTATTCACGAAACCCTAGAAAAGACTTTTTCTAAGCAGAAAATTTCGCAGCTTTTATAGAGCTGTCTAAGAGGCCACGGCTGGGACACTTTTGTCTTAGCCACGATAGAAGAAGACTTTTCCATGGGCACGGTTGGGACAGTTTGTCTCAGCCGTGGAAAGCTTCTGGATCAAAAGTGTGTTCGCAGGCTGTAATGGCCATGGCTGGGACAGTTTGTCTCAGCCGCAACCTTTGATGAAACGGCGCATTTTGAATTCTGCAATGGCCACGGTTGGGACACTTTGTCTCAGGCGTGACCTTTAATGAAACGGTGCGCTTTAACTCCTGGATTGGATACGACTGGGACACTTTGTCTCAGCCATGGCCATTAGTGAAATGGTAAGTTTTTGCCTTCTGCATTGGACACAACTGGGACAGTTTGTCTCAGCCGTGCCTTAGCAAATTTTCTTACATAAAGTGAAATTTAAGACCATTAATCACCCAAAAACTTTAAATTTATCAAAATGACTAAAATAAACATAAGAAAAAATATTTTAGCATTAAAACACTAAAAGCATGTAAGATGAGACACTAAAACACACAAAATTATCCAGAAAATAAACATTAAAACAAGATTATCAACTACCCCACACTTAGCTTTTTGCTCACCCTCGAGCAAATGAATCATCTACAATCTTGAAAATTCAAACTCCAGATCAGAACAAGCAAATTTAGAGCAATTCTAGCAACACTTAGTAGAAGACACTCAAATGAAGAATTCAATTAAAAAGACTCAAACTAATCTATACCATACAATTTCTTGTGTGTGTGTGCGAGGCTAAAACAGATTTATTTTCTTTCAAAAACCAAAACTACCATTGAATTTCAGCAATCAAGCAAACAGAGAATTACAATAATTTTGCGCTTGCAAATCAGAACAGTCATAAGCCTCTCATTTAGCACCTGAACCACAAGGGTCATCTCCACTAAACAACTCAAAACAAAATAGGATCACCAGGGCTTACATTAAGGTTATAGTGGGGATAAGGCAAAGGTTTCAAAAAATTTTGATAAGGTTAGCAAGACAGAATTAGCCACGCTCTCCAGAAATACAAACCACCTAACTTTCTCAAGAAAATAACTCTTTCAAAATCCATGCTCTATCATTGTAAGAAGGGAAAACTAATCTCAGGATATTAGTTGGATTCTTAAAATTGTAGGAAGCAAGATAAATGACACTTTCTATAAATGCTAGGTACCCCACACTTATTTTTTGCAGCATAATAACTGAATTTTTTTAGCAGTAGTGAAATATTCATTCACTTACTAAGAAGGGCACCAAAAGCACTAATTGTTTATCAACCTTGTCCCAAAATATTTAGAACGATTAAGCTCAATAATCCCTAAAAATAACTTCACTTCCCTTTACTTCTGAATTGATAATCAAAAATTTATCAAACCTAACATGAAAATTTCATTTCCCAATCTAGAGTGGCCAATTCTAAAGTGGGACAGACAAAGGCATTTTTAGACTGTATGGTTTAGCATAAGTGTAATCAAGAAAAATTAAATAGTACGCTTTTAGCATACCAATTAAGCTTAAAAGGGCTAACAATGGTAAAATTTTACTAAGGGTATGTCAAAAGTCATTTAAAAGTTGGTTACCAAAGAAGGCTGCCTGGGTCATATCCTAATCTTATCTGAGTTGAATATTCGTTTCAAAGGGTGATGAGGAAGGTTCTAACTATTCCAAAATTTCTTCACTCGAATACCTTTACTCACTGGTTTTAATTCATAAAACTTAGCCTACTGTGCTCATTAAGTTCGAAATTGAATGGTATATAATTAATCGAGATCAATTCAAAAGAAGAACTTCCCTGAACAATACTACTACTCTCTGGCTACTCAAACCTCCTAAATAAGTAGTTTAAATGTTAAGTTCAAATTAATTCAAAACAAGATTAACTGGCAAGCTCATGTTTTTGCAAGAGTAATTAACAACCTAAGAAACTAAACTAAATTGACACTAAAGGAATGCAAAATGTAATGTAACTTTCAAACACAAAAGAAAAGAACTAATACCAAAATCAAACATCCAAGATAAAACTATGAAAAAATATGGAAAACATGAAAGAAATTCGATTAGTAAACTATAGTCATAACACAACAGCAAATAACTACAAACATCCCACAACTAGAAAGAAATAACATCAAAAGCAAATACAGAAAAACTAAGTTAAACAGTCTTCATCCTCAAACCCTCACCCCACACTTAAAGCTTTTGCTGTCCTCAATAAAAGACCAAAAGAGTATAAACAACAAAGGAGTGATGAGTGGAGGAAAAATCCCTGAAATCATGGTGAGGAAGGCGGCGGTGGAGGCGAGAACTGGTTTTCAAATCGGGATTATAGCATCCCAAGAGCTGTAACAATGTTGTCCATCCGCTGTATAATGGGTGTGAACCCAAAATCCATCCTCTAAGAAATGCTGTCAAGTCTGGTATTAAGAGTAGTGTACTGCTCAAAGGATAAGGAAGATGCTTTAGCTTTAGGTCGCTCCAATTATGTGGCTCCCTTATGCACAGTTGCTCTATATAAAGCCCGATCCGAAACCACCAAATGTCCTTGCCTTGGAAGGCGAGGGTCGTCAATCAGTACAACCATATTTCGCAGCATTTTTCGATCAATGATCATGGGCTTGTCAACTGCAGCACCTAACCTCGTATGGTTAAGAAAATGGGCTAAAGTGGTTACGAACCCTCCCATTGCTAGCTTCGAATCCATCTTTGTTAATGAGCACAAATCCAAAACCTTTTGGGCAATGAATGATGCCTCATTCAGCCTAATACCATTATCCATCGCATAAAGAATGGTGGCCTCACTTGCATTTACATTATCGGGCCCTCCAAGGTGGCTAAAGAAAGCCAAGGCCAAATATCGATGCATAATCCTCAATAGGTGATCCCTCAGGTGATGCGCCTTGGTGTTCTTGGGGTTAAAGTATGTAGGATCTTCGGGATCACAAACTCCCATCCAGATTTCCTTTAGATAAGTAATATCCCGGGGAGCATATTGATCAAAACCCAAGACTTTAGAAAATGCATTGAAGGTCATCTGATACTGACTGCCATCGAGCTAAAAACTCACATGGCTCGGATCATTATAGCTATCCACTCCCATTCTAAAATTAACTGTGCTAAAAAAATCACGGACCGAATGAGGGTATACCTTTTCATTTCGCTCGTAGAAAACTTTCCAGCCTACACAATTAAATAATCTGTCCAATTCATTCTTGAAGCCCAACTCCGCCATAACTTCCATATTTAGGCGAGGGGTGGCTAGATACTCCTGCTTGCAAAAGATGGCCCACCAATCCGTAAATTCTGTGGGAACCTATGCTGGAACCTTAACCTTTGAGGACCCTTGAGGGGCAGATGATGAAGCACTAGTGTCGGAACGAGATCATTTGGGTGTCTTTTTGCCTGCAACACAACAACACAACATATAAGCATTAAAGACAAAACAAGGCACTTGAACAGTAAAATATATAACAAATAACCTGTCTAAAACATAAGGAACAAACATAAACAAAAACAAGTGAACTACTCATAAGAATGCTGGAACCAAAACACAAATTAAAGCATATATAATTGAGTTAGGGACAACCAAAAACTCAACAAACATGGCCCGAACACACACATTTGCCCAACTCCTATATTAATCTTCTCTACCATTCGTGAAGCATAAAAATATTGCAAATGTTTCCTGAGCATGAGTGTGAGGAAAATAAGGGCAAGCAACAAAGCAACTAAAGCAAAAAAAACTTTCTTGCTTCTCTTGGGCAATTCATCGAACAGGTGGTGGGCAGATTTGTTGAAACAAGAAATAACCAGACCTAAATGTATGAGACTCACAGAATACATGCCAAAAATCATAATCGATTCAACAATTAATGTTAAAAAAACAAGACATTGTGACAATTTAAATAGAAAAAGTTATCTTAATCTCTCTTTGGCATTTCATCGAACAGTTGGTGGTCGAATTTCGTTTGGCAACAAAATACAAACAAGGATGCATGAAACTAACCAAACACATGCCAACATTCATAACCATCCAAAAATTAAGAGAAAAAAAGCAAGAATTCGTGACAATTAAAGCAGAAAAAAATTTGCATACCTCTCTTTGGCATTTCATCGAACAGGTGGTGGGTGGATGTGTTTTGCAACAAATAAACAAACAAGAATGCAAAAAACGAACTAAAAAAATAAACCACAAACATCATAAATCCAAGAATTAAAATGAAAGAGGCAAGAAAATGGGGACGGGAACACAAAATCACAGATTTAAAAAAGGAAAAAAAATCAACATAACTCAAACAAAACAAAAATTAAACCAAAAAAAACAAAGAGAAGAAAGAAGAGAGATTTACCTAATTCTTGAAGACAGAGAGAGTGAGGATGGAAGCAAAAATGGGGAGAGGAGGCTGGAATTTTTAGGAAAATGCAGGGGAAACAGAAAAAAATGAAGAAAAGGGGCGAAAGATCGGGTTAAAAAAGAAAAAAATTCGACAGTTACACAAAGAGGCACGGCTGGGACTAATTGTCTCAGCCGTGATAAGGTTAAAATCAAAACTCCCCATTTTGATAAAATGAAAGGCACGACTGGGACTATTTGTCTCTGCCGTGCCACCCTTCTGGATTTGAAATGAAACAAAAGGCACGACTGGTACTAATTGTCTTTGCCGTGTCCCAATGAATTCCCCTATGTGATTTTTTTAATTATTATTAAATTATTAAATTTTTAAATTTTTAAATTTTTTTTATGCTAATGTTGGGACTAATTGTCTCAGCCGTGCCTACCTTCTGGACTCCAAACTAAAATATGGCATGGAAAAGGCCACGGCTGGGACTAATTTTCCCAGCAGTGCCACTCTTCTGGATCTAAAACATGAAATTGGCCACGGCTGGGACTATTTGTCTTAGCTGTGCCACTCTTCTGCCTCCTAAAAATTTTAAAGGGCCACGGCTGGGACTGCTTGTCTCAGTCACGACCAACTGAAAATTTGCCCTATTAAAACTCTTCCTCTCGTCAATGAAATCAACCTAACAACAACAACTAATAACCATTCTCTAGACAAAATAAACAACACTAAACATGATAAACTTGCAAGAAATTAAAGAGAAATTGAAAAGAAAAGTAATTAGGTTCAAGGATAAGAAAAAGTTCTAGGTTTAACAAGTCACCAGCTCGACTTTCATAGCTTTCATGGATCATCTTCTAAAGTGAGGATCATTGATGCAGCCTCATATTTGGAATCGAGATATGGCTTCAATCAGTGACCATTTACTTTGAACTCACACCCATGACCTTCTTCCGGATGTCTAATGGTTAATGCTCCATAGCTAGAGACCTCGACAACCTCAAATGGTCCTTTCCACCTTGATTTTAACTTCTCGGGAAACAACCTCAGTCTGCTATCATAAAGAAGTACCTTCATTCCTGGCACAAATTCCTTCTTGGCGACTTTACGATCATGCCACTTCTTTGTGTTGTCCTTGTACTTCTTCGCATGTTCATAGGCCCAGAATCGAATCTCTTCTAACTCATTTAACTGCAAGGACCTACATTTTCCTGCATTCTCAAGATTAAGATTTAAGAACTTAGTAGCCCAATAAGCCTTGTGCTCCAATTCCACTGGTAGATGATAGGACTTGCCAAACACTAACCTAAAAGGTGACATTCCTATTGGTGTCTTAAAGGCTGTCCTATATGCCCATAAAGCTTCATCTAGCTTAAGGTACCAATCCTTCCTAGATGCACTGACAGTCTTCTCCAAGATGGCTTTTAACTCTCGGTTGGATACCTTAACTTGGCCATTGGCTTGGGCATGGTATGGGATAGTGATTTTATGTCTCAATCTAAATTTTTTCAACAAGGTCTTGAATTGGTAGTTAACAAAGTATTTTCCACCATCACTAATGATAGCTTTTGGGGCTCCATAACGGGTGAATATATTCTTCCTCAAGTCCTAGTAGCTACAGCTTCTACCTACTTACTCACATAATCTACTGCCACTAGAATATATTCAAACCCATAAGAAACCGAAAAAGGCCCCATGAAATCTATTTTCCACAAATCAAACATTTCAACCTCAAGCATATTGGTTAATGGCATCTCATCTCTCCTAGTTATATTTTCCACCCTTTGACATCGATCACAAGTTTGAATGAACAATTTAACATCATTAAATAAGGTGGGCCAATAAAATCCAGAAGAGAGAATTTTTGATACCGTTCTATTAGGTCTGTGATGTCCACCAGCTTCTCCACTAGACAGGCTCGAATAATCTCTGCTTGCTCTTCATTGGGGATACACCTTCTTAGCACTTGATCAACACAAAGCCGGAAAAGGTAAGGATCATCCCAAATGTAATGCTTTGCATCGGCTTGCAGCTTCTTTCTTTGTTGCCATGTGAAGTCCCTTGGCATAAAACCACCAGCGAGAAAATTTACCACATTAGTGAACCAAGGTACAAAGATTTCATAAACAAATAATGCACAAATATGCTCATCAGGGAATAAATCCACAATCTCCCATTTTTCAACATGATTATGCTCCAATCTTGACAAATGATCTGCCACATGGTTCTCTACTCCCTTCTTATCTTTGATCTCCAAATTGAATTCTTGCAAGAGGAGTACCCATCTTGTCAATCTTGGCTTGGATTCCTTCTTGGCAAAGAGATGCCTTAATACTGCATGGTCAGACCACACCACAATTTTTGCTCCAAGTAGATATGATTGAAACTTCTCGAAGGCAAATACAATAGCAAGAAGCTCCTTTTCAGTTGTGGTGTAATTAACTTGAGCTCCTGTCAAAGTGTGACTTGCATAATAAATTGCACAAAATACTTTCTCTTGCCTTTGTCCGAGTACTGCTCCCACTGCAAAATCACTTGCATCGCGCATTAACTTAAAGGGCAAATTCCAATCCAGAGATATGATCACCAGAGCTGAAATAAGCCTTTGCTTCAATAATTCAAAAGCCAATAAACATTCATTATTAAATTCGAAATGAGCATATTTCATTAACAAATTAGATAAAGGCTTTGCAATTTTTGAAAAATCTTTTATGAACCTTCTATAGAAACCTGCATGCCCTAGAAAACTCCTAACTCCCTTGACATTGGTTGGTGGTGGAAGCTTCTCTATAACCTCTATCTTTGCTTTGTCTACCTCAATCCCCTTTTCAGAAATTTTGTGTCCCAAAACTATACCTTCTCTCACCATATAATGGCATTTCTCCCAATTTAATACTAAGTTGGTCTTCTTACACCTACCCAATACTAAATCAAGATGCTCTAAACAACTCTCAAAGTCTAGCCTATAAATGGTAAAGTCATCCATGAATACCTCCATAAATTATTCTATAAAATCATGAAAGATTGCCATCATACACCGCTGAAACGTAGCCGACGCATTACACAAGACAAAAGACATCCTCCTATAGGCAAATGTGCCATAAGGGCAGGTAAAGGTTGTTTTCTCCTGATCTTCAGGGCCTATGGGGATTTGCAGGTATCCCGAATACCCATCTAAGAAGCAATAAAACCTATTCCTCGCTAACCTTTCTAACATCTAATCAATGAATGGCAATGGGAAATTATCATTTCGGGCGGTGTGGTTCAATCTCCTATAATCTATGCACACCCTCCAACCCGTAATTGTCCGAGTTGGAATAAGTTCATCTAATTCATTCTTTACCACTGTCATTTCCCCTTCTTAGGGACACATTGCACTAGGCTAACCCATTTACTATCAGAGATTGGATAGATTATACCTGAATCAAGTAGTTTGAGTACCTATTTCTTTACAACCTCCTGCGTAGCCGGATTGAGCCTTCTTTGGGGTTGAGCTACTGGTTTGCAATCTTCCTCCATAGGAATCCGATGAGTGCAATAGCTTGGATTAATACCCTTTAGGTGCGCTGTCTCCCATCCTATAGCCTTTTTGTGCTTTTTCAACACCTTGATCAGTATCTCCTCTTCAACACCTATCAATAAAGAAGAGATAATTACTGGCTTTTCTTTATTTTCCAAAAATACAGACTTTAAATGAGGAGGAAGAGGTTTAAGTTCAGATTTCAATTCCCCCTCTTGTAAAGTAGTTCTCTCTTACTTCAGATTCTCCTCTTCACATCCCTTGTCCATAGCTGCTATCCATTTTTCTTCTACTCCATCCAACTCTTTACTCTCCAAAGAATGCATCAAGCTTGAATTCACTGGATCATTCAGCAACAGTTTTCTTGCATCTTCTCTACACATTCATCAATTTTGTCCATGAAATAGACCGACTCTTCTAGATCACTTGATGGATATTTCTGAGACTTGTTCATATCTATCACAAATTCTTCGTTGTTGAATCTAAGAGTGACCTTTTGCCCATGGACATCAATTAGAGCCTTTGCAGTGTTCAGGAATGGCCTACCCACAATAAGTGGTGTCTTCCTATCCTCTTCCATCTCCATGACCACGAAACCTACAAGGAAAATAAATTTTCCCACTTTCACCAGTAAGTCCTCAATAACTCCCTTTTGGCTTTCTCATTGATCTATCCGCAAGTTAAAGTCTTATTCCTGTTTCTTTGAGATCCCCTAAGTTGAGTTTTCTGCACATGGAATAAGGCATCAAGTTAATGCTGGCTCCTAAATCACATAAAGCATTTCCAACAAAGGTCTCACCAATTTCATAAGGTAGAGTAAAGCTACCTAAATCTTTCAATTTTTCTGAGATCTTATTCATGATAATTGTTGGCTCCTAACCTTGAATCTTTACTTTTTTCCACTTTTCTTCCCTCAAATAAAGATTAGAGGTCACAATTAGCTAGTAAAGGGACTGAAATATGGTAGAGCACATTGGATTTAGAGAGAATTGATTAGAAAATGAAGAAATCAATAGAAGGAAAAAGAAAAGTAACTTGGCCATGGAGAAGAAATGGGAGAGAAATGGGTGAAGTTTTTGGAAAATGGTAGAATTTTAGGCTATTTACAAGGATGGTTTGGGTTGGGCTTGGTGGGCCTAATTAAGCCCAATTTGATCCTTAAGCTCAATTAATGCATTGTAAATTATTTTCCTCTCTTCCCAAACTCAAATTTACTCAAAATCAATTTCATAATTATTAAAATAATAATTTAAGCCTCCATGCAAAATTTCAGCTCAATCGGAGTCCATTTATGATCCGATTCACTCAAATCGGTCCGATTAACAAATTTTCGGTGTTACCATAAAATCACTTTTTCACTATCAAATAATTTTAAATACTAATTAGATCTCAACTGCAAATTTCTATAATTTTTAAAAATTATTTACTATTTTTAAAGTCTCAATCAAACCCACAATCAATCGATTACTATTTAAACTAAAATTATTATTTTTCTTACTTCTTGAGTTCAAACCTTTCTAAAAATACTTTCATAGTCTTCAAAATATATTCATTAATCATCATGAATATTTTTGTGTCAATCAAAGACTATGTTTTCGATCTGGTTCACTTTTAACAATCCGATAACCTGATTTTTCAAAATTACCAAAAAATTAATTTTTCAATACCATATAATTATATATCTCATTTAATGTGGATCTAGATATTATGATGATTTTTAGAGGTTATTTGTTACTTTTAAAGTTTCGGTCAAACCTTAGTTAACTCGGATACTATTTGAACCAAAACCATGAAATTTTCTTATTTTTAGGTTTTGAAGACTCATTTGACCTCATTTTGATTCCAAATTTGAACCACGAGCTCCTGCTGATATGCTATTTCTAATGATCAAATAAAATATTTTTCGACTTTATGAAGTACTATTCACCCTGGTATCACTATTTACCATTGAAAAATACTATTTCCGACTAACTCGGTATTTAAACCATTACAGTCATTGCCTAGCCATCTTATGAAACTTACTCGGTCCAGTTGAACGAACAGATGGATGGATGTCGACTGCAGATTTATCAGTTCTTCAATACAGGTGCTCTTTCCAAAGATCAAACCGAAGCCAGAAGGATAGTTTGGCATTCTAGTCTTTATTCTATTTTAGATGGAAATCTGTATAGAAGGTCTTGTTCATATCCTTGGTTATTATGCTTGAGTTCGGAAGAAGGCAACTATGTCCTTAAAGAGATCCACGAGGGCATTTGCGACGCACACGAAGGAGTTTAGACAATAGCTCGAAAAGCTCTGTTACAAGGGTATTATTGACCGAAGATAGAAGCCAACACAAAAGAGCTAGTACAGAAATGTGATAAATGCCAGCAGTTCGGGAAGGTAATTCACCAAGGATCAGTCCGGCAAACCCCAATACACAGTCCGTGGCTTTTTGCACAGTGAGGGATAGACATATTTGGGCCTTTTCCATTAGCCACCGGGCAAAGGAAATTCTTAGTGGTAACAGTGGACCATTTTCACCAAATGGGTTGAAGTCGAACCCTTGGCGACCATTAGCCGATTTTTTTGGTTCAATTCAGTTTTTTGCCAATCCGATTTTTAGTAGTTGAACCAACCAACTGACCAATCGGTTCACGATTAAATCGATTCAACCGATCGGTCCGGTCCGATTTTAATAACTATAATTGCGATTAATATTACTACATGATGAGTGATGCTAAAACTAAATATGAATTTTAGAGGATGAATTTTGAGAGTGAATGAATTGTTGCAATGAATTTTGAGGATGAATTATGTGGTTGTTTTTATCGTTAAGACTAGGAATGATCATTGGACGGGATCGAAAAATGGCTCCCCACCTATTCCTTACAGGGGCGGGAATTTTCCGTTCCTGGTAATCGGTAATATTTTGGGAGAAAATTTTCTTCCATTCCCATTCCCGTAGGGATTTTCGTTCCCGCAAAAAAAATATATTTGTTTTTAAAAAAATTTAATTATAACTAAAATATAATAATTAATTATAATTGAAATATAATATTTAATAATTAAAAAATATAAATTTAATTACAAATTAAATTAATCTAAATTTAAATAATTGATAAAACTAAAAATTAAATATAATTTAAAACTAAATTATATAAATATAATTAAATTTAATTACTAAATTTTGAAGGTGAAAAAATTTCGAGAAGGAAATCATAATTTTCGTCTTCGCTCTGAATTCTAAGTCGAAAAATATTTTTTCTAATTATGCTTAAAGATTGAATTTATGCCTATTATGATTTCACGCTCAATTCACTTTTCAGTTCATGTCATCAATATTAGTGATTTAGGTAGTAAATTATCATAATTAGGTGAATTAAAAATGTTTTAAGTTTAAGTATTAATTATAAAATTAAATATAAGTTTAGAGAATATTTTATATATTAAGCCATATTTTATTATTAGCTTTTCAATTACTTTACCTTCATTCCAAACACCACAAGATTAAACACCTTACCTTACTAACTTAGTTTACCCTATCCTACCTTAGTTTACTAACACCTTACAACCCCGCCAAACAGAACCACACTCCAAATCAGGGTGTTGAAATTTAACCTTATGAATCTCTTTCCTTCACCTTTCTCCCTATCCAGACATTGAATTTTCCTCTGTCAATCCTTAATTTACCATCTCATACCCCAATCCAAATGTAGTGTAAATGGTCTCCCGAAAATTCAAGTGTTTGTACGGCTTTTTCTAGTCATTTTATGCTTTTCGTGTGCCAATCCTTAGAGAAGTTATCGTATAAATTAGATTATAACATCTAACTATATACTACACTAAATAATACTATGCATATTAATAATGACATATACTAGCTCATAATTTAACTAAGCTCATCTCTAAATACACATGTTGTGATAAAATTGGAAAAATAAGGGTCCATAACGGCATGATTTCAATTCAAGGCATACTGTTTCCGGTCGAAGAAAGGACTAAATGTTGAATTTTATAAAATGACCAAAACATTCAATAATGAAAAAAAAAAAAGGAACACTCATTAACCAAGTGTTAGACGTTGCTAATAATGCAAAATAATTTTTATTTCTGAAATGCACAAAAAAAAAATTGTAACACTTGAGAAGTAGATTTAACTGTATACGTGGGGAAAAGGTCCAAAGCATACATGTAAAAATATATCTTGTTGCCATATAAGATTATGAAAATCATTTACAAGCGTACAAAACATAGAGCGAGAGGATGTACATGATCGGATTATATGCCTCAATATTGATCAGTTCGAATGCCTCTTTGCTATTGTCTTTTTCAGCCCCTTAATAATCTTCCAAAACCACATCAAGTTCATCATCGACAGCACTACTGGCACTATTTGCACCAAAACTCTTCCAAAAATGTGCATCTGCTTCACCTGTTGCGGCAAATATGTGTAAGTATACGTACTCATGCACAAACCATGCCAAAAGGTTAATTTCACCCAAAACTACTGGACTTGGAGGTAAAACTATCACAATGTCACAAAAAAATTGTGTACCAAGAAAATTACCTGAACCAAGAGAATGTTACAAGTGTCATTTTGGCTGCAAAATTAGGATAAAGCCACTAGAAGTCCATGTGAGTACTACACGCAAGCATTTTTCTTTTAAAAATATTACACGTGGCTGTAGTGACATTTCTTGTTGTCTCATCAGGTAAAAAAGATCTGTGACATTGCAATAGTTTCTCCCTAAATCCAGTGATATTGAATGAAATTAACCCTTCTTTTTTTGTGGGGTAGAAACCAAACAGTTTCCCCCCTCCAAGTTCAGATTCTTTTGATGACTATGCAAACATTAAGCATTTTATAATATCCACTACACAACTCATTCCACTAGCATCAATTTTTCTCGCATAAATCACAATCGCTAAAATTATCATAACAGTAAAGATAAGCATATTTCCAGTAATGAAGTTCTACTATTCTATATCTGATTTTATTTCACCTCATTGCATTACATTGGCTAATGGAAGCGTTTACCATTTCAATTCTCACAGGAAAGTACATAACTACGGAAGGATATTTCTGTTAGAACAGAGCTAACTTGAGCTTTTTGATCAGATATTTTATATAGTTGTCTCATATGTTTTCCAAATTTGCATCAAGCTAAATGAGTAAATGCTATCATAATTGTTGAAATTTTGTTAAGAGTTATTACCTGATCATAGTGCAAATAGATATGGTAAAAAAGGTATATGAACAGAAGTATCCTGGCAACCTGCAAGCAATACTATGTTAGCATAGGCAAGGTCAAGAATAAACAATGGATGTGGCAAAAATGCTCAATTTATATCTATATATAAGCTTATTGCAGCATCTGTGATTTGTTTCTTTTATTTATTCTACAAAAAAAGGAAAACAGGGCCTTGGCAATCGCCTATGCATATGTCTATAAGTGCAAGAGCATGTATTGGTTAGAAACAATTATTATTCTTAGACAAAATGCATCTCTAGGTCCTTAAACATTTATTTTTTTTTATTTAGCTCCTCAGTTGTAATTGTGTTGTATTGAGTTCCTAAACATATATTTTAAACCAAAATCAGGTTGAACTTTGAACAATAAAATAAAATAGATATTATTTTATCAAACATAAAAGACCATCACTTTATTTTTCCTTTATTGACTCCTTTTTCAGACGCAATTTATGTTGAAATAAATGTCTAAGGATTCAGCAAATAGAACAAAAACTGAGGGATTAAATAGAAAAAGAATGTTGTGGTTCAAGAATCCAAAGATAACTTTTCTAGAACAATAATTGTACATTGTCCAGTACAAGAATGTATCTGGTTTTCAAAATAATAATGATAATAACAATAATAAAAACAGGGAAAAATAAATAAATAAGAAAGTATGAGAGAACGAAATAATTGTGCATCATCATATCAACAGCGATATCAACAACAACATCATGGATAATGAACAACAGAAAAGCAATCAAAAATTACAGATTAACCAGTTGTATGATTATACTTTATACCATAATGAATGACAATTTTTACCATCCTTATATCATGACAACTTGTATTCTTTTGCATGTATTTAAAACTGGAATTATAGATTAACGGTTACCACATATTTTGTTCTATAAACAAATAATTGATGTGTTTTTTTTTATGAATATTTAACTGCACGCAGAAACTATAAGCACAACTATGAATACAGAAAAATGGCTGACGTGTCATTTTGGAATAAATATGTTATTTTATTCTTTTTTGTATGTACCGCAATTCCTGTTCTAAATAACTTGCCAAATGATTGATAATTCTAATTCCTTGTTGGTACCATTGAAACAATACCACATGCATGAATTCATACTCTCATTCTTAAGTAATAAAAAGTCAACAAATTGACAACATGTGTGTGGAATTGACCCAAAACATAATATAAAATGCAATGCATATGACCAAAATTTAGTTGAAACCTACCAGCCAAGCAAAGAATATTACTACCCCATTTATGAGATATGCTTTAGACCTCTTCATTCCAGCTGTGTCAAGATACCTTCATGAGATCGCATAGAACATCAGGGATGGGAAGAAATATACACAACCTTGAAGAAATAAGTCATTCAGTAGACCATAAAATTACCATCTTAGATTGATGCCAGGGGTGGTTGTCTCTGAGATTAGAACCATGTAGGTGTAAAGCTGCCCCTCCCCCGTCAACATAGCATATGCCACAGATATCATAGAAAGTAGATGGTGAACTACCTGATACAACAATGGAAGCTCATAAGTCCAAGCTCAGCAGAAACGGAGTTTTATTCTCCCATTAGTAAAAAACGATGAAGAAGAAAACTGTGGGAAAGGGGACAGTGATTCTAGTGTATTCTATAATTTATTTAAGACAACTTAATTACGAATAAAATTTGCTGTTTAAAAGTTTAAGGTCATAAACTATGAATTTCTAAAACTAGGAAAACCAAACTGCACTCAGCACCTGACTACCATCAGCCACCTCAGGGGCTCTTTAGGTGGGAGAAGGAATGAGATGGGAAAGCATAATCTTCTCAAAATGAAATTGGGAAATTTCATAGCTCATATTAATCACAACCAGCAAGAGTATTCCTATAAATTTCAGGGAAAAGGTAGGCTATAAAGTTACTGGTCATAATAATCTTTAAAGGAAAAATTTTAAAAAAATAATAATAAAATAAAAAATAAAAGGGGGCACAGATGACTTACATATTCCAGCCCACCAAGAGAAGGATAAAACCAGATAATCATTGCAAGGTCAGCAATAAAATATCCAACAGAAACCTATCAGAGTAATATCAAATAAAAGACAGAATTAGTCTTCAATAAAGACACAGAATAAATAATAAAGATCCATTGACCAAGTTTAAGACCTTTGTACCAAAAAGTATACTTTCAACTAGAATCAAGAAAAGAATTAAGCATAAAAAGGTAACATTGTGTGAGCATTCATCTCATTCCTAGCATGCCTGCTATCAAAGATAAAAGATCAAGATGCTTAATTGAAACCTGAAAAATTCAAAAGAAAATATCTTTGCACTATTGTACCAAGAAAAATCCATACTCTTTAAATTTGAAAATTTTTGGGAGTAAGAGAGCATGTAAAAGACCTTTCATGTCCTCAACCAAGCGAGAGCTGGAGCATGTTCAGGTTCAACCTTCTTTTCTTGCAGCAAATTATATATTTTGAATATAATAGCAAGTGATAAAGGTGGTATGAACAGCAGTCAATCAATCAAAAAATAGAACTTATACAACGTGCCATCTTTACAGACACCCATGAAGTCATGATTCAATGAAAGCAATTACTGGATCTGGTTACTTGCTAAAAGTGCAACATAAAATGCTAGGTTCAGATTGAATATTGATCACCTTACTAAAGGTTTCTTCCAAAATTCATGACCATCTATTCAGTGGCTAGAAAGGATAAATCCAAGTCAGAAACATGGTTAAAACTGTCTAATCCTGAGTGAGGGTATTTTGGTCAAAATGAAAGCATCCATAGTTAATAACGTCTTGTGATTTAGTTTTAAGAATTAGGTGCAACCTTCTTATTTCTGTATCTAGAGTATTTAAGGAGGTTAATTAACTGTTGATAACTATTGGATTTCCTAGTTACTATCTTTTATCTTTCCTTGTTAGAATAGGATGAGGGCTCTCTTTGTTTTTCCTCTATAACTAGCTTGTCCATTTTTAATATATTAACATAAGAGAATTAATAAAATTTTTATTCTCAAAAATCCTCATGGTATCACAGCCCGTGCTCTTTCCAGAAGTCAAGCTTTCTCCTTCCAAATAGGTTAAGTTTTCTCCCTCACAGCACTAGGTTCTGTTCGAGGTTTAAAAGGTTACAGTAACTGTTTTAGGAAAGTGTCAAGTGGTCTAGTAATACCACCTCATTCTTGTCACAGCTAGAACTGGTGCCCTTTTTGGAGATGGGGTTTCCTCTCTCCAGCACTAGATTCGAATTTTTCCAATCCATGGTAAATGGTTTTTAACAAGTCTAAAGAGGTAAGTTTGTCTCCTCTTTATTGACACTGCCCCCATAGGAAGAAAGCCAAGGCCATCTTTGACCTGTCCCTATAGTCTCGCCGCCATCTGCCTCTGCACATGTTCACGCATCACTTGAAAATACAATGCTGAAGCATTTAAGCATGTGAACAGAACTCCGGTCACCGTTTGTTGTCTGTCTTCCTCCAACCACCTCACCGGCCTTTCCGGCGCTGACCAGCAGTTTTATGGGCCTTCAGGAAGATGGCTGCTGTTATAAGGAAATTAAAGCAAGTTCGAATCAAATAACTTACTAGCAGTGGAAAGATTGCCTTGAAAAGGGAAAGGATAGGCGAGACAACTCCTCCATTTTGGTGATTTTCTGCAGTTTCCTATCCTGACCTTGAAAGGGTGCAACCTGCTGATGCCATCCCCAATAGTTCTAACATATTTTGCATGGAATCCAAATGGTTCCCATAATGGCAGCTCATTTTCAACGTCAAAGGGTAATGTTTATCCTATGGAGCCTTATGATGTCCTTTCCATGAATCAAGTTCTTCATGCTCATTGCCGTGTTCTATATGATGAAGGATCCAGTGAATTTCAGTCACAAATGTCATTTATTCTTGTGAATGATTTTAATGGTGTTAGAGGTGTTTGCTAAAGAGCTTAGCAACAGGATTTATCATGCCTTAGTTAGCAAGTTAGGCATGCGTGATATCTATGCATCAACTTGAGGGAAAGTGTGAATAACTGGGATTTTCAAGATAAGATAGGACTAGCTTTTATCTTTCCTAGTTAAAATTTACCCTTCTTTTTAGTACAGGATTAGGACTCTCTTTCTTTTGCCTCTATAAATAGGCTGTACATTCTTAGTATATTAACACGAGCATCGATAAAATTTTTATTTTCAAAAATCATCATTAACCAAAAGATTTCAGTTTGATTTTAGTCACTTCTTGTGATCTTTATCAGTTCAACTGGTTAATTACACCTGTGTCCATTATACCTTCACCTAATAATGCCCCAGTTAAAAATAATCTATTTGTAACCAAAACATAACTATTATATAATTGCAATAAAAGTAAAAATTTTCAGGAATTGATGACCGAAGGACTGCAATTTGACACATCAGATTCCCAACATCACAAGCATAATCATTCCCACCCAAAGAAATAATTTGATGTGTCAAATTCCAGCCATCTAATTGTCAATTTCCAGCCATTTTTACTCTTATTGCAATTATATAAGTTGAGTTGTATTGTTTTACAAATTGTTGGATTTCTTAATTAGGATTAGAATTATTTGATTTTCTTTGTCAAAATTTAGGTTTCCTAATTAGATTAAAATTCTATGTTATGTTACTAATTAGAGTTTAATTCCTAATTAGTTTTCTTTCCTTTAATAAATTAAGACTAGAACTCTATTTGTTTTCTTTATAAATAACTTATATTTTTTAGGTTTGTTAAGATAAGAGAATTAATAAAATTTTTATTTTTAATAATTTTCATGGTATCAGAGCCTTGCTCTCTATAGAAATTGAGCTTTTTCCTTCTACGCAATAGGTTAAATACCCGTTTTTAAAAAAGTATCAAGAACGTGAGTTTTCCTTCTTGTTATATAAGGAAATTTTTCTAATTTTTTGGTGTGGTTTGAAAAAAAAATGTAACACCAAAATTTAATTTAAAATTTCTAATTTTTTTCTGGTGTGGTATAAAAACCCTAGAACACCAAAATTAGAGTTTTACTATTTTGAGTAGGAGGTGACTTATAACACCATTGCCAAAGGGTGCACCACCCTCAGATCGTCCAACCCACTAGATTCGGTCACTAGAGTAGTGAGTGAAGCACATGTGCCAATTGAAGACGGTGAGCTAATGCTCACACGCCAGCAAGCATAGTTATTAAAACCGGACCGGCCGGTTGAACCGGTTTGACCGTGAACCAACAAACCAACTGGTTGGTTCAACTACTAAAAACTGAATTGACAAAAAATCGGATTAAACAGAAAAAATCGGATTGAACTAGAAAACAGGATAAAACCGAATTTTTTGCTAAAAAGTGTAAAAAATCATTTTTTTGCACGCACGCACGCACACACATACATATATATATATATTCATTATTTATTTATTTGAAAAAATTAGTATTTTAAATTCTAAATATCACTTAATAATTTAATATACTTATTATCTATTTGAATCATTGTAATAGTATATTAAATTATTAAGTAATATCTTTATAATTTAAAATACTAATTTTTTTCAAATAAATAAATAATGAAATTTAATATATATTAAATTTTTATTATTTATTTATTTGAAAAATTAGTATTTTAAATTTTAAAAATATCACTTAATAATTTAATATACTTATTGATAATTATGGAAAATACATCTTCAAAAGGCCCAATCAGGTTGGTCCAATAACACTTGACACAGTCCAAACCCAATAACAAAAAGGCAAAACGTAAGCTGGAAGACAAGAAAGGAAGGCTTGATGTCCAATCAGACTGATGGGACAACATGTCTTGTCAACTCACTGACACAAACCGGTTCTCATACTCTCCACCTGCTCTCTGTTACATCGCTGCTCACGTACTTCAGCTGTCGATTATCGCCCCTTAAGGTACTCGAGTATCCCTCCAAATAACTCCTATAAACAGCCAAAAACACGATAGCTTCAGGTATTGAATATCTAAGACTTTCTGTCTCTCTAAGCACTCTTTCTCTAAAAGCTACTAACTTAAGTTTCGGAGTGCAAATGCCTGGATCAGACCGGACACTCCATTTCGCAGGTCTTTCCATCCGATCGGATCTTCAACTGCCAGCTCTCCTTCTTACAGGTAAAGCCAAAATCTATTTTACCACTTATTATCTATTTGAATTTATTGTAATTAAATATAATTATACTCATATATGCTAGGTTAATATTTTTTGTGTTTACTTCATTAATACTCCATCTAAACATGAAATTATTTTCATGATATGATTGTATTTTTATATTTCTAAAATATGATATTCAAAAATCCATAATTAATCACTTGTAATAATAAAATTAAAATTATATTTTGTAATTTATTATTAGAATATTTGTGATATATATTTAATATTTAATAAATATTTTTTAATTTTTATACAATAGTATTTAAAAAATTATAATAATTATAATATTTTAAAAAAAAAAAAAAAAATCTAATTGAATCCGGTTGAACCACGAACCCCCAACCTTATCGGTTCTTTATCCAGTCCGGTTTTAATAACATTGCCAGCAAGTGACATGCGTATGGGCCTTTCCAGCCACCATCTGATCTCGATTCTTTTCCAAATCTTCTTGTTGGCATTTTCCTACCTCAATTTGTCATCTCGTTTTTGTGTTCCTTTTTAGACTTCTTGGGTGTTGAGCATTCTCAATTATAGACTGATGTTCACACTCAATATCAGTGCTTTGACACAAGATTTTTTCGGTGCTGAGAACATAATGGCAGGAGCCTTAGAGAATTTCAATAACTACCGTCATTTAGTTTTGTACTATAATGATGTGTTTACTAAATTACTTAACAACAGAATTTATCACATTCTATTTTGCAAGTTGAGCATGTGTAATATCTATACACCAACTTAAGGGAGAGCGTTGGATTTCTTAATTAGAATTAAAATTCTTTGATTTTGTTCATTAAAATTTAGGTTTTCTAATTAGATTAGAATTCTATGTTATGTTACTAATTAGAGTTTAATTCCTAATTAGTTTTCTTTTCTTATTAAATTAGGACTAGAACTATTTTTGTTTTTTTATAAATAACTTGTATTTTTTAGGTTTATTAAGATGAGAGAATTAATAAAATTTTTATTCTAAAAAATCTTCACAAATCAATGACCCCTAGTTTAATTAACTCCAGTTGATGCCATAACCTTTGACACTAGCATGTATTAAGAAGGAAAAAAAAAACTCACTTTGGAAAAAAGATTAAAACACATCAAAATTAACTATTAACTTTAAATTCTTTTCTCAAATACAAATTAAAAGTCATAATTATGTGAATAAGTATTAAAGATTCCATCAATTTCTAGATTTGATAGAAATGTCAAAAGTTGTAGCACAAATTGAAAACATTGAAAGAATTAAATAAATTCGATACTCAAGATAAAGTTCTAGATTATTTTAAACACTTGGCTTTATAAGCAAATACCTCTTTGAAAAACCAACTTGAATATGTAAATCAAGTTGAGAATTACTTGGAGTACACAAATGTTTACTTCTTTAATACTTCAATCATTACTACTAAAGCATATTGCATACTCTCCATTGTTCACCCTAAATCCACCCTTTCACCAAACCAACATGAACACTTATTTCCATTTATTCTTTCCACTCTTTAAGCATCAGTATAAATCCTCACTAAACTATTCTATATCTCATTTTTACATTACTGACCATATATTAATATCACGCAGTCCTTTGATTCTACACCATATAACAACCATTTAAAAAAAAAAGGAAAAGTAATTACTATAAAATTAAAACAATTTGGAATGCATCTATGATTCAACTTAAATAATACATTCAACTTTCCTTCTATCTTTGTCGCTCATCCAACAATCCTAGGCAACATCTTTCGTGGTCTTTCTTAAGCTTTTGTCAATTGTCATCTTAATCACCAATGCATATAATTTAGCTTATATTGCCAGGACAAATGAACATGGCAATCAACAATAATGCACCTAAACAATTCGGAATGCACTTGTGATTCAGCTTATTATTACATTCATCTTTCCTTCTTTCTCCCTCATCCAGCAATCCTAGGCAACATCTTTCTTAGTCTTCCTTAAGTTTTTGTCATCTTAATCTCCATAAGTTCTCATATCAATGCATACAGTTTAGCTTATATTGCAAGGACAAATGATCATAGCAACCAACAGTAATACACAAACACAAAAAATATCATTCATTTTCCTCCATCGTCTCAATTTTCTGTGTGTAATGTGTAACCAGTCTGATCATACAGTTGAAAAGAAGAGAAAAATACAACAGTCAAAATTTGCAGGTAATCAAATCAAATTGTGTATCTAATCATTGGCAATATTAATTCACCTTTTCACCAAACGAACATGAACACTTATTTCCATTTATTCTTCCACTCTTTAAACATCAGTAAGAAACCTCGCTAAGCTATTCTATATCATTTTTATATTACTTCCCAGATATTCATATCATCTGGTCCCTCAATTCTACACCACATAACAGCCAAATGTTTCTCAACAACCATTTAAAAAGACAAAAAGTAATTAGTTTAAAACTAAAACAATTTGGAATACATATGTGATTCAGCTTAAATAATACATTCATCTTTATTTCTTTTTCCCTCGTCCAACAATCCAAGGCAACATCTTCCTTAGTCTTTCTTGATCTTTCGTAATCTTAATCTATATCACTTCTCACACCAATGCATAAAGTTTAGCTTATATTACAAGGACAAATGAACTGAAAACTGAACTGAACCGTAGAAAATTCGGTTAACTAAGTTCAATTTGGTTCTCAGGACACTAGAACCGACAACACAGAACTAGACAATCTAACTTTAGAAAATGACATCATTGTAGGTTTATTTTAGAATATATGTTTTATATTTATATTTTAATATATATAAATTATATAAAAATAAATTATATAAACTGACACAACCAATTGAACCAAACCAAACTGAACAAATATAATACAGTTAGTCTGGTTCGTGACTCCTTAAAAGTTCAGTTTGGTTCCTATAATAATGTAAGTTTGGTTTGGTTCAGTTCGGACCAAAAGCACAACCCTAAATGAATATAGCAATCAACAATAACAAACACAAAACATATCGTTCACTTTCATCAATCTTCTCAATTTTCTGTGTAATGTGAAACCAGTCTGAGCATACTGTTGAAAAGAAGAGAGAAAACAACAATCAAGATTTGCAGGAGATCAAATCAAAATGTACACTGGATCATTGGCAATATTAAGCCTCAACTAAACGTAACTGCAGGGTCATCCAGATGGATAACTGAAGGTAAACTACAGAACAAAGAAAATGTAATCAGAGCATGACACTAAGCTCAACTCACTAAACCTTGTAGTTGGGTCAGTCATATAGACCAATGGTATAGACTCGTGTTCTAGGGTTCTATCTCCAATGGGATCTAGGACCATCAAGTCACATCTCACAACCGACATCACATCATCTTTAGTTTTTCCCCTTATTTTCTCATATCCTTGAACTTCATTCAACCAAAACCTTTTGTGCAGGAACATTTGCTGGTCTATGATGCGTTCTCTCAAATATAATAAATATTTAATTATATTGGAGTACATAATTTCCTTAATTGTGGTACTTTCAGAAAAAATCAGTATTCAAAAACCCATGGATGCTGATCAGTAGCATAATGCTAATAACACTCAGAATAGATAGTAAAATATACAGATCTGACCTCAAAGTCAAAACATATTCCAAACCCACAAATAAATAAAGAAGTAGAAGAAGAAGATGATGAAAAGTAAGTGTTAACTTGGGAAGAAGAATGAGATTTGAGCATCTTACCCCCAATGCAAATGTAGACAACGAAGACCTTTGACATGTAACAAGACCAGCATGGTGTTCAGAATAGAGATCAGAGCAAAATACTAAGTACAACGATATAACTGTGACGAAAATAGCATGAACAGTCGATATGGCCCTGCATTGATAGTTAAAACAATGATGGAATCCACATCTGAAAGGGAAAGCACAGGAAGGGAAAGGAAAGCATGCTAGTGAACATATTACCGGTTATTCCACTCCACAGATTGCATTTTAGTAAGGCTGGAATAGCTCTTGAAGTAAATAGAACTGAACATTTGGGAAAGATCATAGACCTGACAAAAGAAATAATAAGAAAAGGAAATGGAATTAAAGATAGAGACAAAAGCATATGCATGATTTTACAGCAAAACAAATATTGTTCATGCAAAAAAAAAAAAAAGGCACAATAGTAACATACCATCTTGCAAGCAAATGTGCCAACAAAAATAGAAGTGTATGGGATAAAAGAATCAGCTAGCAAATATTCCTTTAGCAGCAACTCTGCCTGATCTTGGTAAGATGTTATTGCCATTGGAGCTTATTGAGAGACCAGGTCTACAGCATAATCCTCAGTCAATAGGGCTCTCAAGACGTTCTCTTCTTGACCACCAGATTTTTCAGTATTTGCTGGTTTGCATCTTGTTCCTCTTTTGTTGCTTCTGAAAAGCAGGCTAAACGGCATAAAAACATAGTGATATAGGTAAGTTATCAAAGCTTTAGGCATGCAGATTCCATGCTGAAATCTTATGACAATAACCTAGAGAAACAACTTATGCTACAGCTAATCCTGCCCACTTATTAAGATGATGCACTTCAAACCAATCTATTTAGGATGTCTAGGATCAATATAACTATAGTAGAAGCCATTAGTGAGCAAATTCTATAGCTAACCAAACTGAGTCTCTTACTAATTACTGTAAGAATTGCTTTTCTTGCAAAGGGAAGTTGAGAATGCTTTAGGTAATTCCTCTCTCTCCGCAAATATAAGTTTTTTTTTTGTTCCTAATCTAATCCAACAACATTGAAAGAAGGCAAGCTCATTTTTCTATATCTTTCCCAACATCAACAAATAAATGATCTCAGTAAAAGAAAAAAAAAAAAAAAAACAAGAGCCATCACCTCAAACTCTAGTTAAAAACTTTGTTAGGATAAAGAACAGAAGCACCCAGAAGAGTAGGATTAAAAAAGATTCGTAATTCCTACTATTATAAATGCAATCAGATAAAAGATTCAGAAACCTCCATCCAAACAATTTGCTTTTGTCCAATCAAAATCTGCTGCAAGCACATCTAAGAAATCGAAACCCCAGAATCTCGCCTAATTCTCCATGTGATAAAGCTATAGCAACTGATATGTTTTACATCCTATGAAGATTTTACACTTGTTGTATAAGCTTTTCAAAAACAATATTCAATGGCTAACACAGACAAGCAAAGCTATTGATTTCAAATGCAACCATATAACACAAATTTCAAAATACAGGAAAGGTAGAACAATAACAAAAATAAGCAAAAATGTTAAAGATGATAGGAATAAGTCTGTTAAATGAAGGTTTTCACCTGAACCGGAATAATTTGGCGGAAGACGGGGGCAAAATCTGAAGGAGAAGAAGGGATAATTTGGCCGTAGTTTCGTGAACCTATGAACATACATAAACGAAAGGAAAGAACCAATCCCTGTGAACGTTATGCAACTTTGACATCTAAGCAAACTCACTATATGATTGACGACGAGAATTATTTATCCAACTTTTCCTTTGGGTTTGTATTAATCATAGCGTTTGGGTAAAAGGATAATCCCGGAATTATGGCCCAATGTATTGTATTTTTTTATTTTATTTTGGTTAAGTTGATCATAAAAGCGCAATGTAATTTTGCTTTTTCCGGGTTTTTTTTATAATAATTTTTTTTTCTATAACAGTCCGCTATTTTTAAAATTTACAATAAAATTAATCCCAAATAGAACATTATCTAATCTATAATCAGGGTTGCACACCCAACAAAAAAATTGAATATAAAATTTTGTTTAAAGGAATATGAATATTTTAACACTTAGGATAAAAAATTATTAGTTCTTATAATTTATTTTAGAGGGTGGACGAGGATAGAATTTAAATTTAAGTCAATTGAATAGTTAGTTATATTTTCACTTATTTAAACAATATTGCCTAGTTTTGCTTCTTTATATATATATATATATATATATATATATATATATATATATATATATATATATATATATATATATATATATATATATATATAATAAAGAATATATGATTAATTTGTGTTAAATCATTGCATTTGTTTTCGACTTTTGAAATGTAAAGTACATATGTTGAATTTGCGTCAATCATTCATTTATTTTTTTAATACCGTTAACTTTATTCTTATAAGGTGGCACATGTTTTTTTTAGGCCTATTAGTATCAAAATTTGCACATTTTGCCAAATCACTTCCTAAACTTAATATTGTTCCAATTAAAAACCTCAATTTGTTAAAAACACAACTAATAAACACTTTTTGATACAACCGCAAAGCACAAGTGTCACTTGTGGGGTTTTTATTTATCCAATAATAACATAAACGTTAGAACAGCTAGCGAGATGACCTCCAGCAGCTCAAAATGTTCAAAAAGGATATGAAGGATAAGATGGTTATTTATGTCAAATTTAAGATCAAAATAATAATTTCTGGCAAAAAAGGTGAAAATATCCTAAAAATAATAAACGTGAATAGAAATAAAAAAAATGATGAATTTTAATATAAAATAGGTTTAAAATAAACTTAAATTGACTGAAACAGGTTTTAACGGGCTGAAAACAAACTTAAAATAAATCAAAATAGGAGCAAACAAAGGAAATTTTTATGTGAGATTTTGCAAGCCCACCTAGCACCACCTTAGCATAGCCAGCACTAATCATTATGACCCATGACAAGTTCACCAGTTTTGCGTGCCCTAGTGATAGTATCAACCACCGTAGTTTTTTTGTCTTGAAAAACTTCTATATTGGTTTTGTTAACCCATTTTGGAATGTTTCTCTTATAGGAATTGATTTTTTATGTCCTTTTAGGATGAAAATATATTCCAATATTCTCTCCCCTAATACAAGAACACTCCAAAATTGAAAATCGGCCCATAAGGCATAAATTTGGAGTTTTTGAATGCATTCCACTCAACCCTTTAAGCTACAGATATGGGTTCTTTCATTTCTTTTTTTTCTTTTTTTTTTTTCTAAACACATTGAATTCTAGTATAAAAATCCATAAATTATTGAGAGAAATAGAAGACAAATTGTAGAGAAATTATACTGAAAAAATAGGGAGTTAAGATTATAAGGTTATCTTAAATCGAAAAACTGAAATTGAATAATTGAAGTGGAGACTATAGCACCCTAAATATCTCAACTACATATCCACCCTAAATATCTCAACTACATAAATAGTGTCGCCTTGGGTGAATAGTATCATCTGGGACCTATAAGCACTTTTCTTGAGTATTAGGAAGTAAAATTTTTTAAGAGTTTGGAAATATAATTTGATGTGAAATTGAGATCAAATAGAGTTTCAAAAATAAAAATAAATAGCGGGTTCGGTGTGAATAATATACTAGTTGACTTAGGATTTGACCAAGTGTAAAAAATTCTTCAAAAATTCTAAAAATTTGTTTAACCCTAGAAGATAATTATAAATGATAAAATGGACTTGTTAGAAGCAAAAAAGTATAATAAAAATAATACAAAAAAGTGAAGTACCGGATCGATAATGCATCGTTGGACTAGAAAATTCACCAAAATGACCTAATTTTGATCCGACAATTTACGTGCATCTAAAGAAGTGTTTTTTTTTAATTTTTGGATTTTTTATGAAAATTTAATAAAGAAAATATTTGGATCAATAGAAGGATGACAAGTAGCACATTAATAACAAATTTATCAAATAGTGCAAGGAATAATCTGGGCAATCCACTAAGGATAGTTATAAGCAAAAATATCATTAAAAAATTGATGAAGATGTCATCTTCTTTCTCCTACATCAGTAGAATTTTTCTCTTCCATTTGTCCACCATTTTTGCTTCCTTAAACTTGAATTTTCATTGATTTCTACACCAAATTTCACCTAAAATTAAATCCTTGTCATCCTCTCTAGCTAAAACAAGTAATTAGTGAATAAAGGAGCTTAGAAATTGGAAGATTCTTAAAGAGAATTTTTCCACAAAGTAAGTATTTTGTAACACCCTCATACACCTCAAGAGTATTTTGAATGTTATAATCGCTAACAATCACATTAACATAATCAATATAACCATATTATATAACTCAATCGACCAAGGTACAAACTATATATTATTAAATTCAAATCTTTATAACAAATTCAAAGTTTTGATTACATATATACATCTCACTAAATTTTGGCTAGATAAAGAATAAATAATTACAAAATATAATACTCTCTATGGTCTAATCTACATCTTCGGATGATTCTTCGTAGCTACCATCATCTTAGCCTCCAAAACATCTTCAAATTCAAATCTACTCAAGCAACACACAATTAAGTCATTTATAGTAATAGTTTACTACATATAATTAAGGATATGCCTAATTCGTTCTTAACTCTAGTATTTTATACTATTGTATACACTGTTAAAACTTAACTAGCACTAATTTTCACTATCAAGATTTATTCTTAGGTGCACAAACAAATCAACTATCCACTCCTATTCAACTAGCCTCACTAGTTGTCTAATTCCACTCTATTCGAAGCAAGATTACTTAGAATTTCTTATTGGGTTATTGCCCTAAAATTGCTAATAACCCTTAAAAACTCTTATATGAGTCACTCTTCTAACTTGCCACTAATTGCTATGATACTTAATGATACATCAATATTTGATTCGAACTCGAAATTAGTATCCCAAGCTTTCTATGTATCCCAAAATCAAAAATCAGAACTAAGTAGTTCTAACATGCAATTTACATTCTACTAATTATCAATAACGTATAACCGTATATAAACCATACATTTTATATCATGCCAATCACATATAGACGTATCTTACATTCTTTCATCACATACTTAATTATAACATTCTTATCAAGCTTAGTACAAATACACTATAATCACCTTTTTAACTTGACCTCGATATAATCTTGGACAATTGAAAACACTAGATACCATATAGGTATCAAAGCACTAGACACTATAATATTCGAAGATATGGATTCACTAGACACCATTAAGGTGTCAACACTGGATACCCGTAAGCATCAAATCACTGTCCCTTATAAGTCCAAGACTAAGTCTAAATCAAGTGTACACTAAGGCCTTACTCACATATTTATCGTTCAATTACATTTATACAAAACTAGGTTGAAAACACTTCACGATATTCGTAAATTAATAGCACATTTATAATCACTCATTAGCTTTATTGGCAATACACTAATACTATAATAACCACTGTATTTCACTATGATTCATAGATAGATTCATAGTAGTATAAACTAATTCATACATTACCAGTCTCATTACATTTCTTTAGACAGAGACATTCAGTAACTTTCGGGTGAGGTTTGATAAGGTTTGGGGACAAAACACAAGTAACCTTGCTAGGATGGCATTTGTCTTAGCCGGGTTAGAGCATTCTACCCAACCAAAACACAAGTGACTCGGCTAGATCTCAATTGGGTTCATGAAATCTCCTCAGAACTCAGCAGATAAACTCCTAAGTTTAAGTTATACGCCAATTTTGACCCACCAAACGTGATTTTTTGGCAAAACATTCTTCTAGATATGTATTCCACTATATCTTTAGTTTTTATAAAAATAAAAATCATACAATTTGGAGAACTACACAAGGATATATACACAAAACTATATAAATTGCTCCCATTGGCAGGACAGTAACCATTGAATGAATTCAAGCTACTTTATGAGGACTTTAAATGTAGAATTTGGTTTGGCTCCTTCTATGAACTTTTATATCTATGTCTTAACTTTCATTTCTAACTAGAATCACTCAAATTGGTGCTCTAAAACTTGTGTTATGCTTAAAATGGCATTGACAGGTCTTGTGAATCTTAAGGCAAAATTTTACTCTAACACTATATTTGCACTCATTTAACTCATTTTCATGTCTAGTCTTCAAAAACACTCCCACATATTTAAAATACATTACACAACACTAATGTTCCATTAATTTATATTAAACACATATGCAAGGGATTTAGGGTGCTCATATCTTGTTGAAGCTTATTTTTCACCTTTTCTTGTTTTACACCTCTTCTTGGCCTTTCTTTCAATTAAAACCTTAATATAACCAATCACTAATACATTTAACAAATATAAATATACATAAAAAGAGGTTGAAGATGATGAGAGGATGAAAAGGAAGCTAATCTCACTACAAAGGTAGAAATTAACCTACATAGATTAATTGAATTACACTAGATTCTTGCTAGCTTCCTTGTTGTTCTTTAAATAACCATCATCATATGAGACATACCAAAAAAAAAAAACCTAGAGAGAGGGAAGATAAGTTTCTCTTCCAACCAAAGTGGTCGGATTCCCCTTTTCCCTTTCCTTTAAATTGCTTTATCCTCATAAGACTCTAGAAAGACTAATGTTTTAATCCCATTGGTCATACCTTTTTGACCAAAAATATTTACAATTTAGCCCTATCACTTTACTTAATTGCATAATTACTTGAAACTTCAACTAAAATTACACATAAACCCATAATTTCCCTTATATTCCACTTATGTAACATACTTATTATAAATTATGAAAGTACTCTTGATCTGTTTCATTAATACCGGTTGTATCCCAATCAGTCACAAGCCCACATAATCATACCACATTTCTACTAAGATCTTACTTGGGACATTACATATTTAGTTAGAATTTTTAAGGGTTTATGTAGAAATTGATAAAATTAGGTTGAATTCATGTGAATTTTATTAAAATTGTAAGAAAAATTTGGTGAAATTGTTCTTCATGAATTTGGCCCAAATGGTAATTTGAGCGAAGAAAAAAAGGAAGGAAGGAGACAGGAAAGAAGAGTGAGAAATAGCTTGGAGCAAAGGAAATTAAGGTATGTGGATACTTAAACTATAATTTTTCAATTTTTATGAATATATTTTTGCATAATTACATAGTGTAAATAAACTTAATATGATAAAAGTGAAATTAGATGATAGAATAAGTCAATAATAATTTTAAAATGTGAATTTAAAGCCTTGAAGATGATATATCTAATTGAAACCTATTATTTAAGTAATGAAATTAACGCATACAAGTGAAATTAAATTGAACAAATGATGTAAATGTGTTAATTGTTTCTTAAAAAGATGTTTGAATCAAGTTGTGATGAGAAAAAAAATATGTAATGTTGTGAACTAGTTGTAGTCGAATGATGTATATAGGTTTTGATGTGCATAATTGATAAAAAGTGATAATATGTGAAAAATAAATGATGCTTGATGATATTTGTATAAATTACATAGATTAGGTACAATCATATGATGTGAAAATATGAAAAAATTAAAAATTATGGCATGACATAATGAAACGGAAGAATAAATTATTTTGCCCTTAGTATCTAGTAGTGAAATCAGAAAATTTAGGATGTAATTGGTTAGTTATAGGGACACACACCCTGATATCGAGTCATGGCCACTCGTAGTCATAGGCCAATGGTGATCTAAATAATCAAATAGTCAAAAATATATTATGGTCAGAGTGCATATGCCCTAAAAGGTCACTTCGATACTATTGAAGCACATGACCCCTAAGTGATCACTTCAACAGGTTTGGATCTTTGGGATCCTAGTCCTGCATATTTAGTTCATGGGTTTCCACTAGAAAATATTAGAGGTAGAAATGTAATTAATAGATAAATTGGCATTATAATGGCAAAATTGTAAATATTGGATAAAAATGAATATAAAAGGGTAAAATTGTAAATTGGTGAAAATTGATATTGCAAGGATAAAATTGTAATTAAATGATAAAAATTGTTTAAAAATTGAAAGAGCAATGGCAAAATAGTAAATAAAGGATTTAGTAGTTAATAAAATTTTAAGGGTAAAATCATAATTATGAGGTAAAATTGATGAAATAAGGGTAAAATGGTAATTTAACAATATTATGAAGGAACTAGTGGCATAATCGTATGTATTGGATAAAATTTATATTTTAGGGACAAAATAATAATTTTGACAATATATTGGGGATTTAAGGGTGAGATAGAAATTTTGATAATAATCTAAAATTTTTAAGGGTGAAAAGAATAATTTTAAAGGAAAATTGCAACAAGGAGGTAAAATTTAGTGGAAAAATGAAAAATATTAATAATAGTGAAAAAAAGTAAGGAAAAATAAAATAGAGAAGAGTAAATAATAATAATAATAATAATAATAATAATAATAATAATAATAATAATAATAATAATAAAATGTTGTATGCTTTTCTGTACATGTTTAAAAATTTTAGTTAGATATCCACCACTAAACATAATGTACTTAGCGCGTAGTGTGCTATGTACAAAATCCAAATATGACAGTGGAAGTAAGGAATAGGGACAAAAGAAGAGCTTGGAGCCTTGATATGTAGAGAAAGTAGATTTTGTAGCAATTCCATCTATATATAAATTTAAGTGTATGTAAAAATGGGATTATTTGTAAATGATGGACATAATGAATATTTATTTTATGGGTATGAAATGTGTATTTGAAGATAGTATATATATGAGTTGCGAATACGCAACAATAATGTGCATTGAAATTATACTGATTATGGTTGTCATGTGTTGGATTTTGGTAGTTGACTAGATTGTATGCATTATTGGTAGTGTAAAGTTTGAATTTGTAGGAGGGTTAGGATTGATGACAGTTGTTATGCGAAAAATAAACTAAATGAATAGTAATTTTACCGTCGATTTAAGAATTTAATATGTGAAGTAAGGTAATTACAGAAATTAGAAAGAAAATTCAAGCCTTCTGAAATTCTATTGTTGTCTTTTCCTAATGTTCTTTTCATTCTTCATCTTTGTTTTCCCCATAGATTAATGTATTTTATTTGATTTGTTTTGTTTAAATTTCTATTTTATACATATTTAATGTAATTATGACTAAATAAAAATTAGATTATGTAATATTCGACAAAATAATTGTAATAATTCGTAGATAACAATCTTGTTTTATAGTTGTTATTATAATTATTAATATTGATGTAATTTTAATTTAATTGCATATTATTTGGCATCTTTGCATGTCAATTAGATTAAAGTAATTGGCATATTGATATGTAGTTAAGAATACCATCTTTTATGTCGATAATTGAATAATTGATAATAATACGAAAAAAGGCAATTTTTTTTAATATAATACGATTTAGAATAAGAATTCTTGAATATTTTGTATGCAAATTGAAAATTATGTAAATTAAATAGTAATAAAGCTATTTGGAAAAATAATTTAATTTAAGTATTGTATTTTAATAAGGATGCATTTGTTTTTTATTTGATTTATTGTCACATGAGGAGAATACTGATTTGTTTAGTTTTTTTGTGTGTTTTCTTTTATTGTAAATATATAATATTTTTTTGATAAATATTTGTTATTATTTATTAAATGTATAATTGCATTTGATTTAAATTTTGAGTCTTGTTTATTGCATTAGAGAGCATTTGGACATTAATGTATTGTACTGAAGATTACACCTAGATTATTAGGAATATAGTTATAATAGGTGCCACCATCGAATCCAATTTTCAGATGACTAACGAATCAGTCTTAAATTTAATTTAGATTGAAATATTTATGCCGGTTCATCCGATCCTAGGTTGTACCTGGTGGCAACTTTATTTCGAGATCAACCATCTCACAGTAAGCACGTATTTGTTAAGTGTGATGATGTGGATAAATCAACTAAATTGGCCAATAATCAAAAGACACATGGCAAAACTATTTTATAAGCACATAGAGAAGACACTTTCTATCCCCCTCTCTTTGTCAACTTTCTTTTGATTTAGCTTTCTCTCTCTCTTATAGTTTCTCAATCTCAAGTAATCCTATATATCCTTTACACTTTATAAGTTTGTTTAGTATTAATCTTTTTTTTTTTTCTTCTCATTCATTTTGCAATTAAACTCTAAGGGAAATTATATATGAGATTAAATCGTGCATTGTTGAACTAGTCCAGTTTTTTCAACTTAGAGGAACTAAAGTGTTGAAGTTTGGGTGCTTTGTTTGTTTATATTTCATTTTTTTAATGCGAACAAGATTGAAGCAATGATTGATGCTTTTCTGTGTAATTGATAGTGGATTTGGTTTTCCTTAACATATTTAAAGAAAAGATGTCATAGTTGGAAATCTTGTTTGTTTTAGTAGTGAATTCATCATTTATTATTAAAAAAAAACAAATTTTTGAGAAAAGAGAGAGAAAGATGAGAGATTATTTGCTACTAAAGCAAAAGATCATTCTAATTAAAAAAAGGGATTTAACAATAAAATATGGAGAAGGAAAGCTTTGGCTAAAAACTAATGAGTATATTTTAGCATATTGTAGACATTGAGACTCGAGGAATCCCTTGTCTTAAGGAAAATCCAGTGACGAGAAAATTCTGACAACTCATAGTGGTTGTTATCACAACATACAATCATGACAAATGTACAGGAGAATAGTTTTTAACAATTTATAAGATAACAAAAGGGAAATGATAATAAGCAACAAAATGAATGGTAAAAAAATAACCTTTTCATTGTTTAACAATGAAAATTCACATAATAATGCATATGATGTTATATAGATAGCTATTATATTTACTTGTCATTATCATATAATCAGTCATATGAGATTTCACTTTCACTTTCACTTTTAATTTATTTTTTCTGTAAATACCTGCCTAAGTTTTATGGACGTGGGTAATGGATATTGTGGATACTCGAAGGTATCGATTACATGGATACCCATAATCCTGTGGATATCCAAAAATATCAATTTTGTAAACCCAAACGGGACTAAGACTATAATCTCAAACAGGGACAAACTATAGATCCAATTGGGATTAAGACTCTAATAGCTGCAAATACTTTTATAAGCATGCTTATCTATCCACTACTAAGTACTGTACGCAGGCATTAAGTCATTTCTTATGTTACTTCACTTATTGAGTTCATATACTATTAACATCATTAAACATACACATACATATTTGGTTTCAATGAAGATATACCTGTATTTATTCATACATGTATTTAAATATTCTTCATTACACTCTTAAAGCCAGTTATAAAGCTATGCATGTATACTTTCAATGTACGTAAGCACAACAATATTTGATTATATTATTACAATAAATAAAAATTTAAAAGATATTATAATGAGAGGATATTGAATAATAGATGCAAAGATAGTGGATGCTCTTTACTTAACATTATCGATTATTTATTTGAAGTATATAATAGAAATTTGAAATAGGGAGCCTGTATAAAAAATATGAAGAATTGGTTATGATATTTGCGAAAGATGTAATTAAATTTAATGAAAAATTATTTAAAAATTAAAGATATTATGCCAATAAATAAAAAAAACCTATTATAATTGGTATAATTACAATACATGGCCTAAACATTATGCTAATTATAACAATATAAAAAATTAATAGATATATATGTAACACCCCAAATAATACCCCGGTGGAGTTGGGGGACGCAATTGGTAATTGTAAAATTATTTTGGGTATTTAATATAATGCAAAAGTTGGAAAATTTAAATAAATATCTGTATTTGGGGGTTAAAATTTAAAAAGAAGTCAAGAGTCAATGGTAAATTGTAATTAAGCAGTTATCGAAGGGCCAAACAAATTTAAAGCTAAGATTTTTTTAAAGGCCACCAATAAGGATTTGACATTAAGCTTTTACTTCTAGAATTCATAAAGGGACTATGAGAGAGAAGTTACCATTTTAGTGGAGGGGTTGGCTAGCTAAGAAAGAGGGTAACCGCCTATTCTTGTTATTATTCTCTGTCTTTCCTTCTTCTCCCTCAATTTTAAATACCAAGCTTACTAGATATCATCAAGGGAAAAAGGGAACGAGTGTTAGTAGATGAAGCAAGGACAATACTTGAAGCTGAGGAGCAAGACGATATTAAAGAAAAGAGGATAGGTTTAAGACCTGCGTTGTCATCTCTTCTACAGGTAAGTGATTAGCTGATTTTGTGCTTACTTAAGTTTAAAACTACCAACCTTTTAATTGGAAAAGGGTTGGGAACTGAGAATGAACTGGTAATTAAGCTTGTGCAATTAGAATTAATGTTAGATAATTTCTCTGTGAATGCTCTAAAGTCTATATGAACTGATATTGAGTAATCATTATGTCTATTTTTATTACGTTGAGGAATTAGAATTAGTTTGGGAAAAATAAAGTTTTTGGAAGTCTGTTTCTAGCAAGATGCAGTAAAGAAGTGAGAAATGATTTTAAGTCTAGGATGATGATGGATATTTAGGCATTTATGGATATTCAAGTGGTTTTGGGATGAAATTATGATTATAGAACCTGAACTATGTTAGATTAAATGTGGTTAAGCACTTGAGATGGATATGCCTTGAACATATAGAAGGAATTGCAGTAGATTGGACTTGAAAGCATTTTACAGACTTGGAAGAAAATCAATTGACCCGATGTAGACACATGTGGCTTAGCCAGGTCACCAATGCATTTTCTGTTCAGAAGCTTGTAACCAGCTGAGATGAACTCCATTCCAGTTGGGTCACCCCTGTTTTGTTATGTGAATTTGTGACTAATACCCTATTATCTGAATTTATTTAAATATGCTTTTATTCTTTGTAATTCTTCAATAATTGATTTTGGTAACCTGCAATAGTTATCTATGAATAACTAATCTTTAACTTCAATGAGATTTAATGTGAGGATTTTAGAGATGTATGTGCTCCTAGTGACTTGTATAAGTGAAGCAAATTAAAGTCAGGCTTGTCTGGGATTCTGAGCTATTGATCTTTTATTGTTTTATTGATGTTGATATGAGGATAAAATTGGGAATATTGAATAAGTTCAAACCAGAATTAATGTTAAAAATTCTGTTGTGGATTTTGTAGCTTTGCTGAAATATTTGATAAAAATCCTTTAAATTTGCTTTCCCTTATAATGGGAATTGGAGATAGGTCAAGTGATATAAGAATATTGGGAACCCTTTAGCAGGGAGTTAACTTGAAACTTGATACATAATTATGAAGCTAATTCTGATAAGTGAAGGGTTAATAACTTACGGACATTAAGTAACTTTAAATGCATAAGCTCAACTTGATGGTATCATCTGAGAATTATGAAACCATACTCCAGGACCCGAACTACACTAGTAGTTGTGATTGGGGATATTTATTGTGCTTATATCATAACCATGGGAATTGACTATGTATTTTTAATATATAGATGAGTCATTTGGCAGGGGTAACTATCTGTCTAGCTAAGTTCTTTAATTATTTAAGGTTTCATGTTTAATTTTTAACACTTAATTAAATAACCTTTATACTGAATATATGGCTTGGTAGCTTAATCTTTCTATTGATCTATAATTTATATATGTGTGTGTGTATATATATATATATATATATATATATATATATATATATATATATATATATATATATATATATATATATATATATATATTATAACCTAGAGTTTAATGATGCTTTGTGAGAGCTTAATTGAATGCCCTCTACCCCAAATGAATCTGTAAGTGTGTATGTGTATATATACGGGGTCATTTTATCTGGATTGTGTTGGCCTGAAGATTTAATATTTGAATGATCAAGTCTGAATATGTGAGTCTTGTTGTTAAATAATTTAGGCATGTCTGGGTCCTCTTGCAGCTGCTTTTGTGACACATTGGTGCCTTCTGAATTTGGTGTTTAACACCTACTGAATTATGAATTTCAGAGGTTAAAACCCTTTTTGTTTGACACCTGTTGGAAGTGTCTTTTGCTCAGTATCTGTTTCTTAAAGTACATAAGTATTGGCGAGCTGTTATGTGTCATATATATATATATATATGTATGTATATATATATTGTTTGCTTATAATTAGGTTAAATGGAATGCATATAAGTTTAAGTTTTTGGCATATTGATAATACTTTATTAATGGTGATGGCTTTTGTTTTCAATTCATTTAGCTACCACTTCTGATGGTATTGTGAAACTTGATACTATGTTGGTATGACTCTTTTGTTATGACCTATTAGCATTTTGCTTAGGTTTCATTAATACTAGAAAAACTCAGGTTATTACTATATTCAAGATAATCTCCAATGTCTGTTAAACTCAATATATAGAGTGTTGATGATTTTAAGTTATTTTCTTATTAAACTTACATATTTAATGTCAATTGCTACCAAGCGCTGTTAGTGTAAGCCCTAGCCCCAATACATTGTAACGAAACACTTGAAATTAATAAAATGAGGCATTTGTTTTATCCTTTGTATTCCTGTGCATATCAATTGATAAAACTATCCAAGAGTGTTGTTTCGGTTTAAGTTATCATGTGTGAGGCACATGGATTGTAAGACCTTGAAACAAATGAGACATCATTCTAAATATCCCTAGTCAGTCATTGTTATGGGAATAACAAATGAATTAAGACTAGTATGCTCTCTCTGATCTTATGAGTTCTATCTTACGGATCATTAGGACAAGAGTGTCAATCAGAGATCATAGATACATGTTAAAGAACATGGTATCTGGATTCGATCCGTTCATGAGAACACTACATGGTACAAGTCATAAGTGTTTCTCATATGCAAGTTTTGTATCGGAGTTCTTAGACCTGAAATCTCTATGAAACTCTTTATGAATTACTGTGTACTTTGACATACACCTAACGTGCTCGTAACAGAGTGACAAGTACGGGTATGATTGGGTATGCACTGATTCATGTTAGAGAGCATGAGAGAAGTGAAGGGATTACCCCTCTCGATAAGAGAGAAAAATATCACCGGCCACTTGATCAGTGAACTGAGAAGTGTATGGCCATATCGAGATGAAATAATGAGTAATCATTATTTATCTGAGAGTTCAGTGTCACTGGAATATCAAGAAATGAATTAATGTATATAAGGATGACTAGTTCCATGCCTTATATTAATTCTGATATTTATGGGTAAGGGACTATGCGAAATTGCATTAGGTCACCAAATGTCATATGCTTTTTCATTTCATTTGGAATGCTATAATATCTTGCTAGAGAATATATATAGCCTTTGAATTAATTTATTAATTCATTGCCAACATTAAATGGACCTATAGGATCGCACACAAAGCATTGGGCTTAAAATATTTAAATTAAGTATTGGACATTAATTTGGGCTTTTAATTAAAGTCAAATTAATGTATGTAATGGGTTATAATATTGCTATTGGGCTTTGGTCCATGAGAGAGAGAAATTCAGCCCATAAGGTTTAATTTCAATTAATTAATTATCTTGTGTTAATTAAGTTAATTGAATATTAAAGCCTAAAGAAATTTAAATTAAATTAAATCACTTATATATTTAATTAAGTGATTTCATTTATTTAAATGTCTTATGTTTTATTTCAAATTTGAATTTAAATTCAAAGGAGTTTAATTCAAAATATATTACTTATCTTTAGGAAGTGATAGAGTTTGAATTAATTATCTTAGGATAGTTGAATTCAGATTAATGACTTGCCAAAGGATAAGCATATATATTAAAAGAAATAAAACCCTAAACCTAATTTTTTTGTGGCATGAATAGTAACTCATGAATAGTAACTCGTAAATAGTAACTCGTGAATAGTGACTCTCTCTCTCTTTAATTCTTTTGTTTAATTTTTCACAAGGAGAAAGGATTGTTCCTCATTCTCTTGTGTTATTGAGCAGTAATAGCAATCTAAAGAAGTACAAAATCAAGTTTTGTAGCTTCAAACTATAACCCTTACACAATACCGAAAAAGAGATCTAGCAATTTCGTTTTTAAGCCGACGGTGTAATTGTGTGTGTGAGAATAGAGGGAGTGGCGCAAAAGGCTATTCCTTGGCATTGGTGATCGAGATCTAAGGTGGATAAAGGCATCTTGGTTGCTGGATATCACAAAATCAAAGAATAAAAGGCATCATCTATTGTAAGTTTCAAAACCCTAAAATTGCATGTTTTCGTTCCTATCTTTGGATATGTATGGTATGTATGATCAAATTTTTGTTTTTCCGCTGTGCTATCATGATTATCATACCATTTCATATTCCATCAGTGGTATCAGAGCCTAGACATGCTTATTTTAGTGCTTTAGATGCATGAAAAAATTAATTAAAAATCGTTATTTTGAAAACATGCAAATCTGAAATTTTCTGTTTTGAGTTTTTTGCATTGTTTTGGTGTAAAAACGATTTTAATTGATTAGATAGGTATTATAATTAATATGACATGTTAATATACTGTCCTAAGATGTTATTAGGGCTGGTAATGGTCGGATTTAATTATTTATACCTGATGGTACATGTTAATTTTGAAACTAGGTGCTAGTTGGCATGTAAATTGCTAGTTTAACAACTAGTTTTCAAATTTATATGTAAAAACGTTTTTGGCATGTTTGTAAGTGATATTTAAAGATTAATTATCAGGTCTGGACATTTTTTAAATTTGGTTTTATTTCTGGTCCATGATAATTTAATTGATTAATTTTAAAATCACTTAAAACAATGACTAGTTTGTGTTTGTTACATGTTTAATCAACATTGTTTGCTTTGTTTTGATTAAAATGGTAAAAACACATTTAGATTAAAATGGTACAGAATATTAAATCAATATTTATGGACTTATTTAGATTATTAAATGACTCATAAAATTGATTTAAATGTTTGTGCATTTCATGGCATTACATAAGCATTAAACAACTAGTTTTGTTGTTTGTTTGTTTTTGCATGAATACCGTGTTCTATTATATGTGTTCTTCATGATTTTTTTTAATTCATGTTAGCACATATTATATGTATTTTTAATGTTTATGGGTTGTATGACATAAAATTAAAAATGGCAAAATTGGAAATTATACTAGAGTTGATTTATGGCACAAATCTAACTAGTTTGTGTTTTGGGCTTTTAAGAGAACTTATTCAATAAGAGGATTTAGTCCATTGGGCTTCGGCCCAGGCCCATCACGGGGTCTTCTCTTAAAGGTTCAAGTACACAATTTTCATTAATGGGCTTGGCTAAATTGATTAAAATTGGACTTTGTCTGATCCATGAATGCTATGTATATTTATTTGCTTGTTTGGTGTGATGAATGGATATGCATGGTGCATTCATGGGCCCTGGATTTTTGTAATTAAATATGGCCTGCGTGCCATTATATTTTATTGTAAAAGTTTCATTTATTTCTTAGAATAGAATTTATTTGAAGACTTTGTAAATCAAGACGAAGCCCACCGGAGTGGAGAAGCCTAACTCGAAGATTCTTATGTAATAGTATAGAATCTTAGTTGTAAGTTTTTGGGCCCATGTTTGTCACGCTTTACTTTATGCAATTATATATATATGCATGCTATGTATGGATGACAAAGCGTATGCCATGTAAGCCGTAATAAAATGAATCCCTAAAATAGTAAGTCACAAAGTTGCCTTCCTAATTCGAAACATGTCAAGGCATCGATCATCGGTCACGTAGACTAGGAGTCCTAGATGCGTCCGATTATCTTTGTGAGGCATGGGTTGTGAATGTAGGTTGGACTTATCATGGAAAGGGATTCCCGGACCTAGGCAACTAATAAATGGGTTGTGCTATAACATCTTAAGATGTTAGCCCATTTGATCCAAGAGTCATGTACGAGACATGATTGGAGTTTTTCTACCTAAGTAACTTAACTTGTTAGGTGTACAAGCTCAGCTTGACTAATAAGTTGTGAAAAGTGGATCTTGGCCCACATTAAATCACTAACGCGAATTATTTAAAGGGATATTAATTCGGTTTGTGGGATCATAAATAAGACCTCATTTAATCTTGCTAAATTTTATTGTAGATTGAAAATGGCATCTTCAAATAACAATTTCTCATTGCGATCGGTCCTTGAAAAGGACAAATTAAATGGCACTAATTTCATAGACTGGTCTCGAAACTTAAGAATAGTTCTTAAGCAAGAGAAAAAGTCATATGTTTTGGATGCACCTTTGCCTGAAGAATCAGGAAGGAACGCCTCTGCGGTTCAAAAGGAAACTTTTGAGACCAAGAAGAGCGACTCCAACGATGTGACCTGTCTGATGCTGGCCACTATGGTGCCTGAATTGCAAAAGCAATTTATGAACCAAGAGGCTTATGCGATCATGGTGCACCTCAAGGAGATGTTCCAAGAGCAAGCTCATCACGAGAGGTTCGTGACAACAAAGGCATTAATTTCTTGCAAGATGGCTGACGGTACACCTGTTAGTACTCATGTACTCAAGATGAAAGGGTATCTTGATACTCTTGAGAAGCTTGAGGTACTAGTGCCAAAGGAATTGGCCACTGACTTGATCTTAGGATCATTGCCTGTTACTTATGATCCATTTGTGATGAATTATAACATGCATGCAATGAACAAGTCAGTCACTGAGCTTCATGGGATGCTTAAGAATGCTGAAGAAAACATTCGAAAGACCAATCCCGTTCTAATGGTTCAAAAGGGAATTAAGAAGGGACCCGCTAAGGGAAAGGGAAAGGGAAAGGTAAAACCCAAGTCAAGTGGGAGTGCACCTCAGGTCCAATCCAAGCTCAAGGCGCCAAAACTCAAAGAGAGTGAGAGCACTTGCTTCCATTGCAACAAGATAGGGCATTGGAGGAAGAATTGCGATCTCTTCAAGGAAGAACAAAAGAAGAATGGAGCCAAGGCGTCCAGTTCTGGTATTTTTGTTGTTGAAATTAACCTTTCTATTTCTACCACTTGGGTATTGGATACCGGTTGTGGTTCTCACATTTGTTCAAATGTGCAGGGGCTAAGAAATAGGCGGTTACTTGGGAAGAATGAAGTGGACCTCCGTGTGGGGAATGGAGCACGAGTTGCTGCCATGGAGATAGGCGACTATCACCTCACTTTACCTTTCGGACTTTGTATTGTTTTGAATAATTGTTATTATGTGCCTGCTATGAGCAGAAACATTATTTCAGTTTCATGTTTGGATAATGATGAATTTGATTTTGTTATTAAAAATGGCAATGCTCATATTCGTCGCCAAAGCATTTCTTATGGCAATGCCATGTTGCAAAATGGCCTTTATATCTTTGATTTACAAAACAAAGAGTCGATATACAATATTAATACAAAGAGGGTTAAATCAAACGAATTGAACCCTACTTACTTTTGGCATTGTCGTTTAGGACATGCAAACGAAAAATGCATTTCAAGACTCCACAAAACTGGAGTGCTTGGGTCATTTGACTTAGAGTCTTATGACACATGCGAGCCATGTTTTCATGGAAAAATGACAAAGAGTCCTTTTAACAAGAAAGGTGAAAGGACTAATAGCTTATTGGAACTAATACATACCGATGTATGTGGACCATTAAGTACACAAGCTAGAAGTGGTTTTAGCTACTTCGTGACTTTCACAGATGACTTCAGTAGATATGGCTATGTCTATCTAATGAAGTACAAGTCTGAAACTTTTGAGAAATTCAAGGAGTTTAAGAACGAAGTAGAAAATCAACTTGGCAAAAGTATAAAAGCCATTCGATCAGATCGAGGTGGCGAATACTTAAGCCAAGAGTTTGATGATCATCTAAAAGAGTGTGGTATTATTTCACAGCTCACTCCTCCTGGAACACTGCAATGGAATGGTGTGTCCGAAAGGAGAAATCGAACTCTGTTGGACATGGTTCGATCTATGATGAGTCAAGCTAATCTTCCTATCTCTTTTTGGGGTTATGCATTAGAAACTGCTGCGTTTCTATTGAACCGTACTCCAACTAAAGCAGTTGAGAAGACACCATACGAGGTATGGACTGGGAAAGAACCTAATATGTCTTTTCTCAAGATTTGGGGCTGTGAAGCACATGTTAAGAAATTAACATCTGACAAACTAGAGTCCAAATCGACTGTCTGCTTGTTTGTGGGCTATCCCAAAGAAACAAAGGGATACTACTTTTACTCACAAGCCGAGAACAAAGTATTTGTTGCTCGCAATGCTGTTTTCTTGGAAAAGGAATTCCTTCTCAAGAAAGACAGTGGGAGTAAAGTAGAACTTGGAGAAATTCAAGTGCCACAAGCTCCTATAGAGGATGGTTTGGAAATGGGATCAAGTTCACAACCAGTTATGGAACAAGAACCCATTACACAAGTACCTAGAAGGTCTGGTAGGGTACGTCAGGAGATTGAGAGATATGGATTTCTAATCACTGACAGTGACACTATTGAGTTAGTAGATCGTGAGGATCCTACTACCTACCGAGAAGCTATTGAAAGCCCAGACTCGGATAATTGGCTTGAAGCCATGAAATTCGAGATGCAATCAATGTACGATAACCAGGTTTGGACCTTGGTTGATCCACCAGAAGGTGCTAAGGTAATTGAATGCAAGTGGTTATTCAAACTAAAAGCTGATAAGACCAACAAAGGTAGACTAGTAGCAAAAGGTTTTCGACAAACTCATGGTATAGAATATGACGAGACCTTTTCGCCTGTAGTCATGCTCAAGTCCATTAGGATCTTGCTTGCCATAGCTGCATATCATGATTATGAGATATGGCAAATGGATGTCAAAACTGCTTTCCTTAACAGAAATTTACTTGAGGATGTGTATATGACACAGCCTGAAGGTTTTGTCAATCCCAAGCATCCTAAGAAGGTATGCAAGCTTCAAAAATCCATTTATGGATTAAAGCAAGCATCCCGAAGTTGGAATCTTCGCTTTGATGAGGCAGTCAAAGAATTTGACTTCATCAAGAACGAAGATGAGCCTTGTGTGTACAAGAAGGTTAGTGGGAGCATAGTAGTGTTTCTGGTCCTATATGTGGACGACATCCTTCTCATTGGGAATGATATTCCAACATTGCAAAAGGTTAAGCAATGGTTGGGAAAATGTTTCTCAATGAAAGACTTAGGTGAAGCCGAGACAATACTTGGTATTCGAATCTATAGAGATAGATCGAATCGGCTTTTGGGACTAAGTCAAGAAAAGTACATAGACAAAGTACTAAAGTGTTTTAGTATGGGAGACTCAAAGAAAGGGTACATACCTTTGGCTTTGGGAGTTCCTTTGACTAAAGAACAGTGCCCTAAAACCAAAGAGGAAAGGGACAACATGAGTAGAATTCCATATGCATCTGCTATTGGATCTATCATGTATGCTATGTTATGTACTAGATTGGATGTTGCTCATGCACTGAGTATAACCAGTAGGTTTCAGCAAGACCCTGGTGAGAAGCACTGGTCTGCTGTAAAAGGGATCCTTAAGTACCTGCGAAGGACTAAGGATCACTTCTTGGTGTATGGTGGTCAAGAAGAGCTCGTCATACAAGGTTATGCTGATGCTGCTTTTCAGACCAGCACTCAGGATTCTAGATCGCAATCTGGGTTTGTTTTTGTTTTGAACGGTGGTGCTGTCAGCTGGAGAAGCTCAAAGCAAGAAACCGTTGCCGACTCAACTATAGAATCTGAGTATATTGCAGCAAGTGAGGCTGCAAAAGAGGCTGTTTGGATTAAAAATTTCATTAATGGATTAGGAGTGGTCCCAAGCATCCTAGATCCATTAGAAATTTTCTGTGACAATAACGAGGCCATCGCACAGGCTAAGGAGCCCCGGTCACACCAGAAATTCAAACACATACTCAGAAGGTACCTCCTGATCAGAGAAATCATTGATCGTGGGGACGTCAAGGTTAGCAAGATATCAAGTGAAGATAATGTAGCAGATCCTTTGACGAAACAGTTACGTCCAAATCTATACGAAGCTCATTTGAGAGCGTTCGGTCTTAGGGCTATGCCCAATTGGGACTAGTGCTAGTGGGAGATTGTTAGTGTAAGCCCTAGCCCCAATACATTGTAACGAAACACTTGAAATTAATAAAATGAGGCATTTGTTTTATCCTTTGTATTCCTGTGCATATCAATTGATAAAACTATCCAAGAGTGTTGTTTCGGTTTAAGTTATCATGTGTGAGGCACATGGATTGTAAGACCTTGAAACAAATGAGACATCATTCTAAATATTTCTAGTCAGTCATTGTTATGGGAATAACAAATGAATTAAGACTAGTATGCTCTCTCTGATCTTATGAGTTCTGTCTTACGGATCATTAGGACAAGAGTGTCAATCAGAGATCATAGATACATGTTAAAGAACATGGTATCTGGATTCGATCCGCTCATGAGAACACTACATGGTACAAGTCATAAGTGTTTCTCATATGCAAGTTTTGTATCGGAGTTCTTAGACCTGAAATCTCTATGAAACTCTTTATGAATTACTGTGTACTTTGACATACACCTAACGTGCTCGTAACAGAGTGACAAGTACGGGTATGATTGGGTATGCACTGATTCATGTTAGAGAGCATGAGAGAAGTGAAGGGATTACCCCTCTCGATAAGAGAGAAAAATATCACCGGCCACTTGATCAGTGAACTGAGAAGTGTATTGCCATACCGAGATGAAATAATGAGTAATCATTATTTATCTGAGAGTTCAGTGTCACTGGAATATCAAGAAATGAATTAATGTATATAAGGATGACTAGTTCCATGCCTTATATTAATTCTGATATTTATGGGTAAGGGACTATGCGAAATTGCATTAGGTCACCAAATGTCATATGCTTTTTCATTTAATTTGGAATGCTATAATATCTTGCTAGAGAATATATATAGCCTTTGAATTAATTTATTAATTCATTGCCAACATTAAATGGACCTATAGGATCGCACACAAAGCATTGAGTTTAAAATATTTAAATTAAGTATTGGACATTAATTTGGGCTTTTAATTAAAGTCAAATTAATGTATGTAATGGGTTATAATATTGCTATTGGGCTTTGGTCCATGAGAGAGAGAAATTCAGCCCATAAGGTTTAATTTCAATTAATTAATTATCTTGTGTTAATTAAGTTAATTGAATATTAAAGCCTAAAGGAATTTAAATTAAATTAAATCACTTATATATTTAATTAAGTGATTTCATTTATTTAAATGTCTTATGTTTTATTTCAAATTTGAATTTAAATTCAAAGGAGTTTAATTCAAAATATATTACTTATCTTTAGGAAGTGATAGAGTTTGAATTAATTATCTTAGGATAGTTGAATTCAGATTAATGACTTGCTAAAGGATAAGCATATATATTAAAAGAAATAAAACCCTAAACCTAATTTTTTTGTGGCATGAATAGTAACTCATGAATAGTAACTCGTGAATAGTGACTCTCTCTCTCTTAATTCTTTTGTTCAATTTTTCACAAGGAGAAAGGATTGTTCCTCATTCTCTTGTGTTATTGAGCAGTAATAGCAATCTAAAGAAGTACAAAATCAAGTTTTGTAGCTTCAAACTTTAACCCTTACACAATACCGAAAAAGAGATCTAGCAATCTCGTTTTTAAGCTGACGGTGTAATTGTGTGTGTGAGAATAGAGGGAGTGGCGCAAAAGGCTATTCCTTGGCATTGGTGATCGAGATCTAAGGTGGATAAAGGCATCTTGGTTGCTGGACATCACAAAATCAAAGAATAAAAGGCATCATCTATTGTAAGTTTCAAAACCCTAAAATTGCATGTTTTCGTTTCTATCTTTGGATATGTATGGTATGTATGATCAAATTTTTGTTTTTCCGCTGTGCTATCATGATTATCATACCATGTCATATTCCATCAAGCGCAACCTTGGCACATGTTGAGTTTTCTCTTAGCATCATCTTTCCATTTGTGCATGTGATTAGTTGTTAAAGGCAAGTATTAGAGTCGGGATAACAGCGGTCGGCTAACTTAGAAATTTTAGAATATATTTATATCACTCATTCTTGTACTTGTTAATATAGTTTCTTTGTAAAATACATTAATTATTGATATCTAAATAAATGTAATCATTTTGATAGTTGATGTATCAATTGTTGGACTTTTGCACCCTGTGTCTTCTTGAGGCCTATTAGGGCGTGTCAATATATGAATGAAAATGTAAATATATTAGGTGCAAAAATTTTGATATTATATTATATAGTTTAAGCATGTGTGATAATAAAGTGGAACAATATTTTATTACGTAAGCATCCTTAATTTTAATAATAATATTAGTGTATTATTACATATAATTATGAAAAATTATTTTATAGATAAAACATGTAATTGTGAAACAACAGTTTTAAAAATGATTATAATATAAATTCGACTTATAGGTAATTGGAAGATGTCAACATATACTGACTTTTATTTGCACACAGGAAGCAAAATAAGTTATGAAGCAGCGGCTTTTCAATATGACATATCTAGTGTAAATGCCATTACAAAGAGATTGAGAGTTAAAAATAAGCTAACTCTTCCTGAATTTGTCTATAAAATTCATGTTAAATTGGGTTTAGGTATCGGCGACGTGGTTTATAGAATTATATACAATAGTTCAATGTACAATTGGGCATCATTATGTTGGACATCGGTCAATTTGGTAGATGATAATGACATTAATGCAATATATGATAATTTAAGGAGATATGATGATTGTAAGTTGGTGGAATTAATTATTATAGTTGTTGAGAGAGTGCAAGAGCTATTCGACCCATCTATGAACCCAGATATCAATTTACAAATGAAGCATTACAAATTGAAAACATCAAGGTAGGTCATCAACAATGTGTAAATAAAATTAGTCCTAATCGGCCAATGTAGTCCGTCAGTTGTCAAGGTATTGAAATGTTCTCTCATTCTAATTTTGGCGGAGATGCATTACAAAATTTAGATGAAAGTTAAGAATGATGATCATACAATCACCGAAGAGATAGTTAGCCAAGATAGTTTGTCAGTTGACGAGATGGTGACTTGGTTGGAACGAAGGTTAATGTCAATTTAGGAAAAGGTCATTCATGTAGATTAGGTAGTAAAATGTCTCCTGCTTATGTGGGTCAACCTAGGCGGTCAATAAGTTAAAGGGTTGGTGATTTTCTTAGTAAATCAATATTTGGAATCAGAGCGAAAAGTCATCCTAATGACATAAATTTTGTTGAGGGAGTAGGTGCAGAGCGGAGTCATATTATAGAACATAATAATTAGTGCTGATCTATAATCCATATCCTAGATCTCAATCAATGATGTTTTGTTTCCCATATACCTGATGTTAATCAACGAGGTTTTATTTCCCATATCCCATATGTTAGTCAAGGACATTCTGTTCACTAGATGGCAAATGCAGCTCTTAGTCAGCCTTGACAATTTATTTTTAGAAGAGATGATGATTTACCTGGTGATAGCATTTTTGGCAATACTCTAAATATGGATGCAAATGAGGGACAACGTTATAATCCTGCTACTATAGATTATGGAAATGAACTGTCAATTAGTTTAGGAGATGAGGATGAATTTGAAGACGTGCCAATGCAAAATGATTATTTATCACCTAAATGATGATACAAAGGGTGAAATTGCAAACATGACTGCAGATAGTGATGCCTCTGAATTTGGTGATGGCGATGAGTCTGATCAAATGCAATATGCTAGTCCCTTAGCATCCATGCATCTAAGTAAGGAGACAAGCATGGCCAACTTTGTGTTTCTATTGGAGCACTAAATTGACTTCGACGCATCCCAAGCTGATATGTTCGGAGATGTTCACTTTTAAACTTAGGATGATATCTCTAAGTTATCGATTAGGTTGGTTTTCAATAGTAAGGATGAAGTAAAATCTTGTGTCAAAAAGTACTTAATAATGAGAAATATTGACTTCAAAGTTGTTAAATTCAAGCCAAATTACTGGGTTTTGAGGTGCGCCAAGGCTAAGGATGGGTGAAAATGGAGCTTAAGAGCATTAAGAAAAAGGAATAAGTCCTTTTCAGACTATCACAAGGTTTTAGGAACCATATTCATGCCTTGCTTTTAATGTTTCAATGGATCACAGACAATCGGGCTCTCAATTTATTCACAATTGTATCATGAGTATAGTAGGGAGAAGTAATTTAGAGCTAAAAGAAAAGAATGGATTCAACAATTAATTATCAAGAGGAAAAGATCAAGAATTAAGAGAATCTATTGAAGACTTAAGAGCATCTATTGAAGAGTCAAGAATCAGGAATCAAAAACCTAGAATCCAAATTTGAGTTTTTGAGTATTTTGGTGTAGAATGAAGATGATGGTGATAATAAAAAAGAATTGAGTCATGCACAACTAGTAGATAATGAAGAAATCAAGTGTGGGGTGCATGAATTAGAAGATGGACCAATCATTGTTGAAGACAAGGCCTGTAGCTTGGAGAATGAATTTGAATCTCTTGTGAAGAATTCTTCACCATAAAAATAAAAATGCTTCAACTCTCAAGTAGAAGCACTGAATTTAATCCCCTTGAAGAGTCTATTAAGTCTAGAAGAGTTGGAGGAGTATGTATTTAACAAACCTAAGGTGGATTTATACTTTATCGAAGACATGGTATTGCCTACCTTGGTGAACTTCGTCAATTTTCTCCTACTAATAGGGGAAAATGAGGAGACATTTTGAAAAGACCAATATTTAGGTCACAAGTTAGGCTGCCATATAGTAATAAGAGTTAAGCTGGGACTTATTAAACCAGAATTAATTCTCTAATCCTACTCTTTAGTTTGTTTATTTTGTTATTTGTTTTTACTTTTAAGTTTTTAGTTTTTGCGTGTGTTTTTGCTAAATGTGTGTTGATTCATTTGAGCATTGATTTTTGCATAAATAAGATTAGAAATGAGTGTGCTAATGTGCATAAAAGTGGATTTAAAACTTGAAAAATTTGCAGAAATTTTAGTGCAGACGATAGAGACCAAATCATCTTAGCCGTATGCCAAGTGCATTTTTAGTTCCAAAAAGGGGCACACAACAGAGACCAAATTGTCTCCGCCCTATGCAATGTGCATTTTAGTTGTAAAATGGTGTACACTGTAGAGACGGATTTGTCTCCACCGTGTGCCATGTACAATCTTGATACCAAAAGATGCGTATGAGAGACACTTATTCGTCTTCACTATGTGTTGTGGTTAATGTCAGTTCAGAGGAGTGTCACACGGTAGAGACCAAATGGTCTCTACCATGTGCAATGAATCTATCATTGGGAAATCCCATTTTTTGTCCATTTTTGGCATTCTATTCCATTTTCTCCTCTTCCAATCAGTATTTTCAATGCAAGTACTTCATTCATTATGCATTTGCATCATTTTTGGCATGATAAAAATGAACCCACCTCATTTAACTATTTTTGTGTTTTATTTTCTAGTAATTTTATTTTGTGTTAATTTTATATTTTATTTTATTTTATTATTGTTTTAGTTTTAATTTTATAGTTTATGTTATTATTTTGTTATTTCTAGTTTAATTTTCAATTGTGTTTTGATTTTAGTTTATTTGTGATGTTCATTTTTGTTTGTTGTTGTTATTACATACTTTTACACCTTAGTTAGTTTACCCTTATAGTTGTTCCTATTGTGAATGATCTTGAACTTAGAATTAGAAAGCCCTATTTAGATTAGTTGGCATAGCAAGAGAATAGTTAGTTGTTGAATGAATTTTTCTTTTCGGTTAGTTTCAATTAGATCACTACCAGTAGGTCTCCTAATAAATGTGCATTTTAGGCTTGATTTTGAAAATAATAAAAATGATTGCATGAAGGTGATTGAGTAGGAATTTATAGAGCGCTAGAACCTTCCTCATCACCCTTAGGCAATATTTTTATTGATCTAATTTTGAAAAGACCTTTTGACCTACCTTTGTTATATAATATTCCTTGCAAGCCCTTTTGAGTCTATTTGAGCATGCTAGATGCGTGCTAATTTTATGTTTATTGATTATACCTACATTTTGATCCTTTAAGCCTAAAAAGCCCTTATATTACCCTTTTTGCATTGGCCATTCTAGAAGTAGGTGAGATAAGTTTTTCTTGGAAAGTGTTAGTGAGTAAAGGGTTGTGCTTCAATTGTTAGATTCTAGAGTTGGGGATACATTACCAATATCAAGTGAGATTGAGAAAATTTTTAGAATATAGTTCCTCTTTTAGAAGAATCTTTGTGAGTCCCTACTTCTCAATTGTTTAATCAATTGCTTCAGTTATTCTTAAAAAAAGATAAAGCTAGCAATTTTGGTTTCATCTAAGTGTGAGGTACTCTATATGTAAAGGAGAAGGATTCTAAGCTCTCTAAACATTAATTGAGCTAAAATCTTCATAAGAAATTTAGAGACTTCTACATTTTAGATATCTGAACTTTGGCAATAATGATGAGTGAGTAACAGTTGAGTTAAAATCTTATTTTTAGGAGAAAAGTGGTGAGCTGAGGTAGAAATTGTTGTTTTAATTTGTGTATCTTAATCCTCTTATTGATAGTCATACCTTAGCCATATTATAATCTTTTAAGTTCTAAGGATCTTTTTTTGTTGAGAGTTGTTTGCGGAGATGACCTTTGAATTCTGGTGCTAAATAAGAGGCCTAAGACATTTCTTAAGTTTCAAGAGCAAAACTGCGTGTGCAATCTTTTGCACACAAATTCTTTTCTCAATTGTCAGATTGCACTAAAATTTTTGTTTTAAATTATTTTGGCCTAGCACACACACATAAGGAGAGTAGCTAGTATAGTATAGTAGAGTCTTTTCGATTTAGGATTTCATTTAGTGACTTCTACTAAAGTGTTGTACTAATTTTTTTGAATTTGTGTTTCGTTTCTTTGAGTTTGAGTATGCGGGAATGTGGTTTATTCATTTGCTCGAGGGTGAGCAAAAGCTAAGTATGGGGTATTTGATAACTTCAAATTTTGTGTTTAATTTTAGCATATTTTTGTTTGTGTTTGTGTCTTATTTTGTGTGTTTTCTGTGTTTCATGTGTTAAATCTTTTTCTTTGTGCCAAATTGGATTATTTTGAGAATTATAGTGTTTTGGTGTGCTTAATGGTTATTTTTTTCTTTTGCAAAAATTGGACCTTATACAAGGTAGAGAGAAAATGGTCTCAATCGTGTGCCATACAAATTGCTAAAATGAAACGTTTCACTAATGCACATGGCAGAGACCAAATCATCTCTGTTGTGTGTTAAGTAGATTTTATAGAATTTTAGCCCAAAAGGGTATGTATGGCAGAGACCAAATTATCACCGTTGTGTGCCTCAATTGATGCTATAAAAGGTGAGTTCTATTTGGCTGAGAAAAAAGGAGAAGGATGCAGCTATTTTAGTTCTAAGGTTTTTTTTTCTTTAATAGTTTAGGGGTTTATCATTTCTTTTCCTTTGTAATTTCTTAGATTAGGTTTATTTTAGTTCAAGTTCTTAGATTAGATTTAGATTTCTTTACTTCAGTGGTAGTTTTAGCTTTTATTTTGCTGGAGAGTTGGTGAAGAAGGCTTGGATTTAGATTGGAGCTTCATCACTATAATGGGTTTCTGGGTTTCTTCTTTCCTCTTTTTCTTTACTTTATTTATCTTTAGTCAATAGTTTTATTACTAAGGGATCCATGAATTCCCATATCAATGTAATGGATTGAACCTATCTTTGATATATATATATATATATATATATATATATATATATGCATGCTTAAATGTTCTGTTCTTCATTGTGATTATCTATTTATCTATTTTATTGAGCATTTGATAATTTTATTTCATCTGATTGAATGGTTATTATGTTTGTATGTAATGGGTATTGCCATGCTCTGTTCTTGTATTTTCTAATCTAGAGTCCTCGATGATTCCAGAATGGAGGTCTTGAACTCTTTTTGTAGACTACATTTGATTCAGAAATAGTTGAGGAATAGATGGATAATGGATTGGTTGGCTGTAAAATGGGAAGCTAATTCATACCTAGGTTTTGGGAACCGTGCTTATGCTAGATATTAATTGGCTTTAAAATGGGAAACTTAGGGTTTAGATGAGTTATCCACATTAAAGTTATAGATTTCTTTATGGTTTAATTACATGTATTGGGTTTGGGGAGGATTAAAGTACCGTGGCAAATTTTTTAATTAATTTTTTAATATTTAGTCTAATTAGCTTTATTTTTGTTTATTTTGTTAATTAGATTTAGGACGCTGTCAATATAAAACTTGGGAATTTGTCTTAGATTAATCCCGCTCAACTCTAGATATTTTCCTTAGCAACCCTTTATCCCTTGGATTCGATATTCTAGAGTCAATTATATTCCCTTATATTACTTGTCGATTAAATGTACTTGCTGAAATCACAACGATTACTATATATTTAGGTAATTCAGACAAACATATCAGTGTATATATGTCTAGCTGATTTCTTTCCTTGTATAACTTTCCTTGTATATACGTTTAGCTGATTTCTAGGCTAATATTTCTTAGTTTCCTTTCTTTAATCTTGTCTTTTTTGGTCTCTAATCTCTTGTATATATTCTGAAATTTTATTGAATGAAAGAGAGCTTTTCCATCGCAAATATTGTTATGGTATCAGAGCTGGTTTTGTTGTTTTGAGCGTTTGTTTTCTGTGAGGCTGTAAATTTTGGATTTTTGATTTTCTTTGGGTCACGGTTCTTTGCGTCTGTCGGGATCTCACCGCCCATCAGGAAGGTAGCGCAGGGTGTTTTCCGGCCTGTTCCCAAAGTTCGGTGATCGGGTGTTGAGCGAGTGTACCTCACGCGCCGTTTGAAGCTCTCGGTGTACTGTTCACGCGCAGGCACGTGGTGGCGCATGGAGGCACGTGCGGCGGCCGTTTCTTCTCCGACATCGCAATCCTCTTTTCGGTGGTTCTACGGTGTTGATTTGGCTGTCCGACTTGGTTAGGAGGGTGGACCATGCTTTTACTTTTGGTTTGGTTAGGGTTCTTGTTTCTGATTTTGCTCCTGTAACTTGCAATTGATTTGGTTTTTGCTTCTGGTTTTGGTTTGTCATCTTATACGTATTTTGGTTGCTGTTTTTGGTTTTGGTTAGTTAACCTAGCAATTTTTCTTGGGTCAGTCATTTATTTTGCTTTCACAATATGTTTTCTTTCGAGATTTTGGGTATTAGATTCACAGGAAAGAATTATGCTGCATGGGAGTTTCGGTTTAGAATGTTCTTGAAGGGAAAGGAGCTTTGGGGATACATTGACGGGTCTTCAACTGCTCCAGCAGATGGGACAGGACGAAATGATTGGGAGACAAAAGATGTCAGGGTTGCTTCTTGGATCATTGGTTCTATTGAAGCTCATATGGTGAATAATTTGCGTTCCTTTACTACTGCCAAAGAGATGTGGGATTATTTTAGGAGAATATACCATCAAGATAATACAGCTCGTCGGTTTCAATTAGAACTTGAGCTTAGCAACTTTAGTCAATGTAATCTTTCTATTGAGCAGTATTATTCTGGATTTCTGAATTTATGGAACGAATATTCTGGTATTATTTATGCAAAGGTTCCTAGAGAGGTATTAACCAGTCTTCAAGCGATTCATAAAGACAGTCGGCGTGATCAGTTCTTGATGAAATTAAGGCCAGAATTTGAAGTTACTCGAGCTGGATTGCTGAATAGAAATTCGGTTCCATCATTGGATGTGTGCTTTGGTGAATTATTGCGTGAGGAGCAGAGGTTGGCTACACAGGCTGTTATTGGTGCATCTAGGGAGTCATCTGAAATTGTCAATGTTGCTTATACTGCTCAAGGAAAGAACCGTGGAAAAGGACAGGTGCAATGTTTTAGTTGCAAGGAGTATGGGCATATTGCTTGTAATTGCAGTACGAAATTCTGCAATTATTGTAAGCAGACTGGACACATTATAAAGGATTGTCCTACTCGTTCAGAAAATTGTAGAGTTCGAGGCTTACAAGCAGCAGTTCCAGCCAGTAGCTGTGATTTTTCACCACCTACACCATCTCTCAATGCTATACCTACCATTAATCAGTCTACTGTTACTCCAGAAATGGTACAACAGATGATTTTATCAGCATTCTCTGCTTTTAATCTTCAGGGGCAAGGTAAAAATGTTTCTTCTCCTTGGCTTGTTGATTCTGGTGTATCTAATCATATGACTGGGTCTTCTCATTTGTTACACAATCTTCGAAAATATACTGGCACACAATATTCAGATTGCTAATGGAAATGACCTTCCCATTACTGCCATTGGTGATATTGGACCTTCTTTTCGTAATGTGTTTGTTTCTCCTGAATTGTCTACTAATTTGATTTCGGTTGGTCAAATGGTGGAAAATAACTGTAATGTAAACTTCTCTCGTGGTGGTTGTCTTGTGCAGGATCAGGTGTCGGGGAAGGTGATCGCGAGGGGGCCTAAAGTGGGCAGATTGTTTCCATTACAGTTTACTGTTCCTAGTACTTTGTCTTTAGTTTCTAATATTGTTGACAATAAGGCTGAAGTTTGGCATAAACGGTTAGGCCATCCGAACAATGTTATTTTGAATAAGTTAATGGAACGTGATTTTCTTGGGAATAAAGTTCAGTCTTCTGGTCATATATTATCTCTTGATTGTTCTACTTGTAAATTGGGAAAGAGTAAGAAATTGCCTTTTCCAGCTTGTGGTAGTCATGCTGATATTTGTTTTGCAGTTATACATAGTGATGTTTGGGGTATTACTCCTGTAATTTCACATGGACAGCATAAATATTTTGTTACGTTTATTGATGACTACAACCGTTTCACTTGGATATATTTTTTGCATTCCAAAGCTGAGGTGCTAACTGCATTTCGCGCTTTTGTGGCTTATGTTGAGACACAATTTTTTACCTGCATAAGAGTTTTACGATCAGACAATGGTGAGGAATATATGTCACATGAATTTCAAGGTTTCTTGCAACAAAAAGGTATTATATCTCAGCGATCATGTCCTTATACTCCTCAACAGAATGGGTTGGCTAAGCGAAAGAACCGTCACTTGTTAGATATGGTTCGCACATTGCTTCTGTAGTCTTCAGTTCCATCTATATTTTGGGTGGAAGCTTTGGCTACTGCAGTATATTTAATCAATCGTCTTCCTTCTCAGCAGTTGAATTTTGATTCCCCTTATTATCATCTATTTCGTATGCACCCTGATTATCATAAATTACGCACATTTGGTTGTGTTTGTTTTGTTCACTTGCCTCCTCATGAACATCACAAGCTTGTAGCTCAATCAGTTTGGTGTGCTTTTATGGGATATAGTACTGCTCACAAGGGATTTCTATGCTATGATGCTGTTGCTAATCGCATGCGTGTTTCTAAAAATGTGATTTTCTTTGAACATGAGTACTATTTTCAACATGTTTCTCCTTCGGAATGTGTTCTTCTACCTCACTTTGATGGCACGTCTCGCCCAATTGAACGTTTTCAGCCAGGAATGGTCTATCAGCGACATCAGCCCCCTCTATCATCACATGATCTTTTCGACCCTGATCCGTTGCCATCTTCAATGACCCCTAGAAGAAGCACTCGTGTTTGTCGGCCTCCAGATAGGTATGGTTTCTCTACCACGTTATCTCATGCTGTAGTTCCTACTTCTTATTCTCAGGCAGCTAAACAAGCATGTTGGGTCAAAGCCATGCAAGAAGATCTCCAGGCTCTCCAGGAGAATCATACATGGGATCTTATTCCTTGTCCTGCTGGAATTAAGCCCATTGGTTGTAAATGGGTATACTCCATTAAGCTAAGATCTGATGGCTCACTTGATCGATATAAAGCAAGGTTGGTCGCTCTCGGTAATAGGCAAGAGTATGGACTAGACTATGAGGAGACATTTGCTCCTGTTGCCAAGATGACAACTGTGCGACTTATTCTTGCTATTTCTGCTTCAAAGGGGTGGCCCTTACGACAGATGGATGTGAAAAATGCCTTTTTGCATGGAGATCTTCAGGAAGATGTATACATGACGCCACCATCTGGATTATTTTCTACTCCCTCTTCAGATGTCTGTAAGTTAAAGAGATCACTCTATGGTTTGAAACAGGCTCCTCGGGCCTGGTTTAATAAATTTCGTGCTGCACTTCTTAGTTTCTCTTTTATTCAGAGTCAGTATGATTCTTCCTTGTTTCTGTGCAAAACTTCTAAGGGAATTGTCTTGCTTTTAGTATATGTCGATGACATTGTTATTACTGGGGATGATTCTGACTTGATTTCTCAGCTTCAGGAGCGCCTTCAAGGTGCCTTTCATGTGAAAGATTTGGGTCTTTTACACTATTTTTTGGGTCTTGAAGTGTGTTCTACCACGACTGGTATTTTTTTTGCATCAACATAAGTATATTCAAGAGCTGATTTCTTTGGCTGGTCTTCAGGATGGTCGTCCTGTTCATACTCCTTTGGAAGTGAATGTTAAATATTGTCGTGATGAGGGTGATTTTCTTTCTGATCCTTATTTGTATAGACGCCTCGTCGGCAGCCTAAACTATCTGACTATTACTCGTCCAGACATTTCTTTTGCTGTTCAACAGGTCAGTCAATTTATGCAAGCACCCAGGCATCTTCATTTAGCTGCTGTCCGTTGCATCATCCGTTATTTGCATGGTACTTCTACACGAGGTTTGTTTTTCCCAGTTGACTCTCCAATCCATCTTGTTGCTTATAGTGATGCTGATTGGGCTGGGTGCTCAGATACTCGACGATCCATTACTGGTTGGTGCATGTTTCTCGGTTCATCACTGATTTCTTGGAAAAGTAAGAAGCAAGATCGTGTATCCAAGTCCTCCACTGAGTCTGAATATCGAGCTATGTCCTCTGCTTGTTCAGAAATCCTTTGGCTTCGAGGACTTTTGGCTGAGCTCGGCTTCTGCCAAGCTAATCCTACACCTCTCCATGCTGATAATACTAGTGCTATTCAGATTACAGCTAATCCAGTATTTCATGAACGTACAAAGCATATTGAAGTGGATTGTCACTCTATTCGTGAGGCATATGATTCCCATGTCATTTCTCTACCACATATCATTACAGAGCATCAGACTGCAGATGTGTTTACTAAGGCTCTTTCTAGTGGTCGACATCAGTTTCTTATTAACAAATTGATGCTTCTGGATCGCCCAGCATTAATTTGAGGGGGGATATCAGTGTATATATGTCTAGCTGATTTCTTTCCTTGTATAGCTTTCCTTGTATATACGTTTAGCTGATTTCTAGGCTAATATTTCTTAGTTTCCTTTCCTTAATCTTTTCTTTTTTGGTCTCTAATCTCTTGTATATATTCTGAGATTTTATTGAATGAAAGAGAGCTTTTCCATCGCAAATATTGTTAAAACAAAGGTAGGCCCACCAGGACATGACAACCTTTGATTAACACCTACCATAGTTTATCAAAATTTGGCCGAATATATAGGTATCCAAATAGCAAGCATAGTGTTATGGTATATGATACCTAAGGAAAGTATCTATAGCCTTTACATGAGGCTTTGGTCTAGTGATACAACTTTAGGGCTATTAGAGCATGGTCCCTGCCAATGGATCTAGTTCATCATGAGCGTAATGATCGATTGAGTCACTATTTAATATACCATATGGTACGAGGCTTGGGCTGGTGGTCCTCCCTAACACTTTCCTACATTGAGTGAATGTACGATCGCGCTTTGGGACTACACCATTGGTCAAATGGGGATGCCTAACCTAATTCTAAGGCCATAACATATTTTAATGCAACTGATAAGTGTGAATTATACTATGTTTTTACGTGTTTAATTGAGTTAAGTTAGTCTTAATTTAGTTGATTTTAGGTTTAATTAGTTAATTTGTGTGTTTTTAGGTCTAATTGTTAGTTTTGATTTTTTCAGGGCTAAATTGAAGAAAAAAGGGGTTAAAATGCAAAAAGGAGAAATTTAGGGGCAAAATTATAATAATGGAGAAAGCTGGATTTTAACTCATAAGGGAAAAACAAGCACTTGGCTGAGTGATTTCATCATCGACTGAGTGATTTAACACTCTCCTTAGTGATTTTGGCACTCACCCAAGGCAACTTTGGGTATTCTACAGGGTTAAAGCACTCTCCCGAGTGAGGAAGTCACTCTCTTGAGCATTTACGCGCTCTCCCTTATTTCACTAAAACACAAACTTCTTCAGTTTAGGAAGTCACGGGGGGCGTAAAACTCTTCCTTTGGAGGCTATAAAGATGGTTGAAGACACCAAGACTGAGAGAGCATTCTAAATTATGAATTTTCATTAGTTTAGTCTTACATTAGCTTTAGTTTAATTTTTGAAGATACAGAAGCTTAGAGTTGGGAAGCTTTGCTTGAGGTTTTATAGAATTGTTAAGGGAGTTTCTTGATCATATGCATTTGTATCATCTTTATTTACTTTTTTTAGTCTTCAATATGAAGTGTGAGTAGTTTTCTGAACTTTTGCTAAATGATACTTGAATCCTTAACTATTATTGTAATGATTTAGTTTTGCTTTCATTTAATTCAAGCTTGATTATTTCTTAGTTTTTGAGTAATTTCTTATCTTTGATTGTTATTGGATTGATTGTTAACGTATTTGATAAATGGTTGATGATTGGTTTCAATTATAATCTACGATGTGCATGTTCTTAGGTTAATTCATTGGTGTTGATGTATGGTTATGTTCTAAATAAGAGATAATTGTATGTTAGTATACGTGGATTAAGATTATGAAAAGTTTAACTAAGAATAGAATGAAATTAAATTTGCTTGAAAAAGAGTTTAATAAATGTTTAGGAGTTAAAACTAGATATTTATGCTAGGTGTTAAATTGTTCTTAACAAGAGGATTTAATTTCTAGAAAGATAGTATGAATAAGCTATCTGGCTCTATATTTCTAGTTTTTCATAATCATTTGTATTTCTTTTAGCTAGGTCATTGCAATATTAGTTCAGATGGATAGTCCTTTAGCAAAAGTTGTCTTTATTATTAATTTTTACTAACTTTTATTAATTGCTTTGTTTAAGATTAGTTTTAATTGTTTAAGTTTCATTTCTTAGTTTGATTTTCTTATCATTATCACAAAACTTGAGATTTTTTTTTATTCTTTGCACGAGGTATTCACTTTAAAATATGAAACAAGTTGCATTTCACAGTTTTTCTATAGTACAATATTTAGGATCTTAATCTTATTCTCCTATATTACTAGTCGATCTAGCACACTTGCTAGACATCGGTTGAATTTTTGCTGTCGTTGCCGAGGATCAAACCCGGGTTGCCTGCATGACGGGCTAAAATACTCACCGCTCAAGAGGATGGGTTTAGGCTTAGAACTATTAGAGACTGTGCTATCCCTAGGTGGAATGATGATTATATAACCATTATGATAACTCATAATCGACATTTTGAGAGAAAACCTGATACCATCACTATGGTCTAAAAGAATCAATTTTCTAGATCAAAGATAAAGGACCCTACTCAGCATCTAGATATCTTTTTAGAAATTAGTTATACGGTTCAAATACCCATTTTGTCTATGGATGCAATTAGGCTTTAAGTTATTCCTTTTACTTTCATTGGTAAGGCAATGGATTGGTTACAAATGCTACCAAATCAATCTATTCAATCATGGCAACAAATGCAGGAAAAATTTTTATGCCGCTTCTTCTCTCCTAACAAAACAGCTAGTATTAGGAATAACATCCATAATTTCCATTAATTATATGAGGAACTATTCCATAAGGGTTGGAAAAGATTTAAAAGACTATTAAAGAGTTATCCACATCATGAAATTGTTGTTCATCAACTAATATCTGTTTTCTATGTAGGTGTAAATTAATCTACAAGATCTCTCCTAGATGCAGCTTCAAATGGAAGTTTCATGTACATGATTGATAAGTGTAAATTATATATTATTTTTAGTATGTTTTAAGTGTTATTATTTAGATAATTTGGTATAATTTTTGTTAATTTAGAGTTAAAATATTGATTTGCGTGTTTTAGAAGTTAATTTAAAGTTTTGGTGCTTTTTTAGGTATATTTTGCTAAGAAAAGGGCTTAATTACAAAATGACAAGTAATTGTGGGCCAAAACTGTAAATTTTGAAAATTCATGCAAGAAAATAGACGTGAAGTAGTCGTGCATTGGGTAACTTGGAGCATGATTGGCCTTGTACTTCCTTCTTTCTTCTTTAAGTGGGCGTGTATTTCATTGTTAGGATTGCATAATTGGCCGTGTATTGAGTGTTGGGAATTATCGGTTACATGCATCTCATACATAAGCGAAATTTAAAATTTTTAACCACTATATCTGATTTTGTCATGAATTTACAATATACATATTAATGAGAATAAGAAAAATCACCATTGATTTTTGTTGTACAGTTAATTTTCCTTCTCACCGGGTTGTCGCAAACCACAGTGTCCAAAATCAAACACCTTCAATGAGTTATCCACACTAGAGAAGGAATGAATGAACAAACAATTGGGAAGAACAAGGGCTGGCCAGAAATTTCTAAATGCTAGGTAGGGAAGATGGCAGCTAGGGCTTTTAGAGTGAGAAAAAATTTTCTCTTAATTGTTCTCACTTAACCCTAATTTTACATCTCTTGAATTTTTATAGTTAGGTTAAAAAATTCAACTTCATAATGGGATTGGGCTTTTTAAAATTACTGAAGAATTATTAATTGGACTTTTGGAATTATTTATAATTATTTGGGCTCAATTAAATTCAATTTAAGCCATTTCACAAAAACTATGCACAAAACCCACAAACTAGGTCCTTTGTACATATATTTGGATTTAATTACCCAAATTAATTTCAAATCCAACCAAATTTAATATGTAGGATCCATAACACTTATGTAACATATTTAATTTATTTTGGTCCAAGAAATAGGCCTCTAAGGCCTTCTGTTTGGAGTTGGCATGTGGCCCTTCTTTTAGAGGGTTTATGCGGTAACTTCACTTCTCTGGGCCTCTGTAATTCCTCCAATGGATCTATTAATTATTATATCAGCCCTATAACACTTATAGTCCAATAATAATTAATTATGAAATATATTATTTTAATTAGGTTCAATTTTACAGAATATTTTTCAAAAGTTCTGCGAATAATTTTACTTGATCATAATTAATTAAACTCTTTAATTAATTATTCTGTTATTCACTTCTCTATTTCCGTAATAATATCAAATATTATTATCCTTGTTATTTTATCCTTTTTTCTATATGTATGTGACCTATTGGGTTCATGTCCATATTGGCAGTATAATATGTAATTGTGAGTTCTATTCAAAACTCACATGATTTGAAGTTCTTTAAATTATTTTATCAATCCCTATTGATATTCTTGATACACTATTATACAAGTTATGATTGGCCTCTAGCTAGGCATCATAACTATCCAAATGTCTGGAAAGTCAAGTGGTTTGACTATACCATTTCATAGAAACAGTTACCGTGCAATTACTTCTTTCATCACTCTTATCTCACTTAGATTATGAGTATGGATTTCTGTCAACTATTATAAATCTAATTATGTATGTTCTACTAATTTAACCGTTATTCCCAAAATGCCCTCCATGGATCTCTATCCATCTTGACATATTACTCTAACCCGAGATTCTCTGTACAAGGCAATTATAGAATCATGCGAGATAACTTTTCTTACTAAATTTGGGATGGTGAATCATTTGTCAATCACTTAACTTTCTTCAAGTAGGTCATGATATACCCAATCTCCTAACTATGTTCACTTCCAGTTTGAAGTAATCAGTTATGGAGTCAAAATATACCACTTGCTACTTAAGATAACTTTGGTGATCTCAAGTCTAAGGATACTTGCACAACCGCTATGAAGAGATTCCTCACTGATATAGATTTAATATCCATATGAGGATTCTCTTTATAGGTCTCCAATGAACTTGTTCTTCTATCAAGCATCCACATGTTAGCTTTGATTATCTTTCATAATCACAATTATGAGAACCACTGCTTAAACCATTCAAGAAGCATAACATGTGCTAGTCTGTCCGAATTAACAATGTCCTATCTTGTTAATTCTATGATTAGAGATATTTAGATATTAACACATTTGCATGCAATAGATATCTCATATCATGAACACTTTCATGATTGTCTTTGCACTGTGTTTATAATATCAAGGACTTCATTTATTAATTTAAGATTTACAAACTCATATATTTAAACATAGCATTAATAAATGAATAATGTCTTTTATTAAGAATTTAAATTCATATATATGAAATTCATCCATTTTACATGGGCTCTAGGGCATACTCTCTAACAATCTTTCACTTGTACTAGAGTCAATCACTCATATGTTTCAAACCCATGCTATTTATATGGTGATCGTGCTTTATCTAAGAAAGTGCTTTAGTGAGGGGATCCACCACATTATCATCTGTAGGGACCCTTTCTATTTTCACATCATTTCTAGCTACTATTTTCCTTATGAGATGGTAGCATTTGAGAACATGCTTGGATTGCTGATGAGACCGTGGTTCCTTTGCTTGCGCAATGACTCCATTGTTGTTACAATATAAAGGAATTAGATCAACAATGCTAGGCACCACTCCTAGTTCAGATATGAACTTTTTGATCCAGATTGCTTCTTTGGCTGCTTTCGAAGTAGCAATGTACTCAGTTTTTGTCGTGGAATCAACAGTTGTTTCTTGTTTGGAACTCTTCCAACTAACTGCTCCTCTTCCCATTATGAACACATAACCATATTGTGATTTACAATCATCTTTGTCAGATTGGAAGCTGGCATCTGTATACCCATTTAATTCCAAACTGTCCTCTCCATATACCAAGAATATATCCTTAGTCCTTCTCAAGTACTTAAGGATATTCTTGATAGCTGCCCAGTGTTCCTCTCCAAAATTGAATTGGAATCTGCTTGTGACTTAGAATCGATTGCCGATGCATATGGTATTCGATTCATGCTCTCTTTATTCTCTAGTGTCTGCGGACACATAGACTTAGAAAGGTATTTCCTATACACCATGGGTATAAATCCTTTCTTAGAGAGATTCATATTGAACCTCTTCAATACTTTATCTATATATGTACTTTGAGAAAGACCTAGCAACCTATTGGATCTATCTCTATAGATCCTTATTCCCAGAATATAGGATGCTTCTCCAAGGTCTTTCATGGAGAATTGCTTGGATAATCATATTTTAATAGATTGGAGAAGAGAAATGTCGTTTTCCATGATCAATATGTCATCCACATATAGAACCAGGAAGACAATTGTACTCCCACTGACCCTTTTATACACACAAGGTTCATCTTCATTCTATGAGAAACCAAATTCTTTGATTGTCTTATTGAATCGTATGTTCCAGCTCCTAGAGGCTTGCTTCAATCCATAAATGGATCTTTGAAGCTTGTATATCTTTTCGCCATTTCCTGATGTGAACCCTTCCGGTTATGTCATATACACATCTTCAGTCAAATTTCCATTTAGGAAAGCTATCTTCAAATTCATTTGCCAAATCTCATAATCATAATGAACTGTAATGGCTAAAAGTATTCTTATTAGACTTAAGCATTGCTACAGGAGAAAAGGTTTCGTCATAGTCAATACCTTCTTTTTGACGATAGACCTTTGCTACTAAGCGAGCTTTATAGGTAACTATATTACCTTTCATGTTGGTTTTCTTTTTGAAGATCCATTTGCACCCTATGGGTTTTATCCCTTCAGGTGGTTGAGTTAAAGTCCATACTTTATTCTCATACATGGAGTCCATTTCAGACTGCATAGCCTTAAGCCATAAATCACGTTCTGAACTGTTCAAAACTTCTCGATAGCTTGTAGGCTCATTGTCCTCTACTACAGTTATGCCTCTATTCGAATCAACGTGAAATTCATATCTCATAGGGATAGAATGCATCCTAGTAGATCTTCTAGGATTTTGTGTATAATCAGGTTCAACTGTAATCTCATCATAATGAAATTCAGTCTCGGGTTCAATCAGTTGATTTACTTCTATTTGTGGGTCTTGAACTTCAACAAGTTCAATTTTACTCCCACTATCCTCTCGTAGGAGAAATTATCTTTCCAAGAAGACATGCCTTGAAACAAACACCTTTTGTTCTAAGGGATGATAGAAATAATATCCAAAGGTTTCTTTTGGATATCCCACAAATAACATGTTTTAGACTTAACATCTAGTTTGTCTGACATTGTCCTCTTCATATAAGCAGGACAACCCCATACTTTCATATGAGAAAGCATGGGTTTCTTGTTATTCCATATCTCATATGGAGTAACATCAACCGATTTACTAGGAACTCTATTTAACACATAAACAACAGTTTCTAGTGCATATCCCCAAAAAGACTTAGGCAAGTCTGCTTGGCTCATCATTGATTGAACCATATCTAATAGTGTTCGATTTTTCCTTTTAGATATACCATTGTGTTGTGGTGTATATGGTGGAGTTCATTGAGATAAAATCCCATTATCTTTAAGATAATCTTGAAATTCTTGGCTTAAGTATTCTCCACCTCGATCTGATCTAAGTGTTTTAATACTCTTGCTAAGTTGTTTTTCTACTTCATTTCTAAATTCTTTGAACTTTTCAAATGCTTCTGATTTATATTTCATTAGATAGATGTATCCATACTTGGAATAATCATCTATGAAAGTAATGAAGGAGGAGTAACCTCCTCTGGCATGTGTAGTCATTGGACCACATACATCTGAATGTATTAAGTCCAAAACCATTTTAGCTTGTTTTCCTTTACCAACAAAGGGAGCTTTTGTCATTTTTTCTAATAAACAAGATTCACATGTATCAAATGATTCATAATCAAATAATCCCAAATCACCTGACTTGTGTAATTTGGTCATGCGTTTCTCATTTATATGGCCTAAACGATAATGTCATAAGTATGAGGTATTTAGATTATCATGTTTCATTCTCTTGGTATCCACATTTTGCACTTCTTTAATTAAATTAAGAACAAATATACCATTCTCAATGATAGCTTTTGCATAAAATATATTGTTCTTAAAATTGTAACAACACTTGTCCTTTAAAGAAATGTCATAATTGTTTATTAAACAATTGAAAGAAATAATACTCTTGGATAAAGTTGGAACATAATAACAATTATTTAATTTTAGTACTAATCCACTTGGAAAAGGCAAATGGTACGTCCCCACAACCGTTGTAGAGATGTTCTGTCTAGTAACTAACTATAAACATATCTCTGCCTTTTCAACTCTTCCAAAGCTTCTAAGCCCCTGTAGATCATTACACAAGTGAGTTCTACATCCGGTATCTAATACCCAAGATTGTTTTGAAGCAATAGAATAAGTATTAATTTCAATCATATGAATACCTGAAGTAGAAGCATCAACATGCTTCTTCTCCTTGAGAGAATCTAGATAGGCCTTGCAGTTACGCTTCTAGTGACCATCCTTTCCACAATGGAAGTAAGTTCCTTTAGGATTCTTTCTTGACAACCTTCTTCTTGGAGATCCCACCATTCTTTGGTTGTGCCTTAGTTATCTTCTTCTTCTTCTTCTTCTTCTTCTTCTTCTTGTCTTTAGCAAAAGTGACAACCATGACACTTTTTGGATCATTCTTAAAGGATCTATCAGCTGTTTTGAGTATGTTTAACTCAGAAATGGTAACTTGGATCTTGTTCATGTTGAAGTTAATCACGAAAGGTGCATAACTTGGAGTCAATGAGTACAAAATTAAATTTATGTATAGATCATTATCCATTACATAGGCAAGTCTACTCAAATGCTCAATATACCCATACATTTTCAATGCATGAGTAGCAGCTGAAGTGCCTTTCACTATTTTACAGCTAAATAGAGCTCGATCAATCTCATATTGCTCAGTTCTAGCCTGAGAAGAATAAAGCTCCTCTAGATGCAAAATGATGGTTCTAGCATCCATCATTTCATGTTGCTTCTGAAGCTCTAGGGACATAGCACCTAGCATCAGACATGCTGTTGCTACACTATCCTTCATGTATTTACGATAAGTGCCTTTGATTTCATCAATGACATCATCTAATGGAAGTGGTGGTGGATCTTTATCCAAGATATAATGGATCTTTTCAGCTCTGAGAACAATTCTCACTTGCCTGATTCAGTCAGAATAGTTGTTGCCAACCAGCTTTATATCCAAGATTGATCGTATGTTAATGTTTGATGTGCTCATGATGATGACCTAGATGTGAAAAAGAAAAAATATGAGAGTATGTTCATATATATGTATGCATTAATTAGGTCTTTAATTAATCCGTTTACTCCCACTATTTTATTGCGAATTAATAGCCCTCACTATTTAATCCGAGAAAAGCCGATGGTTTTCTTAGTGGGTCAATATCCAATCCTTGATATGTAATTTGACATTAACTGTGGTCAACAAGCCAAACTCCATACCCTTGAAAGGTAGGTATCTCTATACCAATTGTGTCTCTACACAACTATTGGATCATTAGGTTATCAACTTTTGATGCATGCATATCATATATGCACTCCCTAATCTTGCCTCTAGAACCATTAGCCTTGACTATGGTCAACAAACTAATGGACTAGCTAAGGTGACCCATTTAATTAGACTTGAACATATTCGATATAATGTGAGCTTGACTGTGGTCAATAACCCATACTATAAAGAACTCTGGTTCTCTTCAAATTAATGGAAGGCTTATATACCTTAGTATTTATTTGAGGGTTTTAGTTAATTAAGTCTCATCATACATGGTTGGCATACATTGGTATGCATCCTATATCTATCACATAAATATAAGCATACAAATATGGTATAGTTATGGACTTTACTACATTGATTTCACCGAGCCAAAAGGGAAATCAAAAGGTCACACCTAGGTAGTATGCATGATTCAAATAAGTAAGAAATAATTACATTATCTTCAAGCTTGTTGGATCTCCATCCGACCCATTTTACTCCTTGATAATGGTCTCAATCTCTATCTCTAATTTTAATCTAAGTAATCTAATTACATATTAGTATTTGAAAAAGAAATACAAACAAAAAACATGTGGTCAGGACATGAAAGTCCTCATTGGGCCAAAACATGTATAATGCTCAATCACATTAGGCCTTGTCCATAACTATCCATCATACCAATCATACACCCTTATATGTATTTATAATACATAAAGTAATGGATTACTAACTTTGTTTCAACTCTTGAAACATACTTTTGAGTTATTTTAATAATGTGATCAAATTAGAGAATTTTTTCCATTTTGGAAACTTTTATTTTAGGAAACCTTTTTGCATGCATGTTTTCTTGCCTTAATAATTAATTCAATCGATTATTAATTAATTATTAATTGATTATTTAATTAATTAATTATATTAAATAATTAAAAGAATCAATTTTGGGCTTAAGATAAAGGATAGGCCGAAACCCACAAAATTAAACCCTAAATGTGTTCACACACAAACTAGTTTTGTATTTATTGGACCATTTGGGCCTTTTGAAATGAGCCAAGCCCACTCTAGCCCTTAAAATTCATTAATAAACTTAATTAATGTCTATAATATTTAATTTAAATCAGCTCCTTGGGCCCACCATGTAATTCACTAATTTAAATCAAATCCGTAAATATAATTCAGCTCATTAAGTGATTTTAATGAATTTAAATTAATTCAATAAATTCAAGGCCCATTTTAATTAATCCAATTAATTAAAAATAATTTAATATATCAGATATATCAGATTTAAAAGATTAAAAATCTTTCTAAACAAGAACACATCAAGAACACACCAAGACTACCAATTTATCGAACTTTTCGACTAAACTAGTTTTCATGCAAAACTTGTTCGATTTTAATTTTGTTTGATCCTATGGCTTAATATCATATATTAAACACATAAATTATCATCAAAATGATCTTAGAGTGGATCTATAAAAAATTAATTTAGAATAGCCCCTAAACTTCATTGAAAAATAAAAGCCATTCACACCATTCTCAATGGTTGTTTTCTCAAAAGAATCATTTTTATTTTTCGTTTTATATATTTGATCACATATATACAGAAATCAATATTTCTCATTCATGAACAATCAAATCTGATATTTTAAAGTTCATGAAATAAATAACCCAAAAATAAAATTTATTCCGCAGAAAAATATATAATTGTATATTCATGGCAAAATCGAGGCTCTGATACCATGTTGGGAATTATCGGTTACATGCATCTCATACATAAGCAGAATTTAAAATTTTTAACCAATATATCTGATCTTGCCATGAATTTACAATATACATATTAATGAGAATAAGAAAAATCACCTTTGATTTTTGTTGTATAGTTGATTTTTCTTCTCATTGGGTTATCACAAACCACAGTGTCCAAAATCGAACACATTCAATAAGTTATCCACACTAGAAAAGGAATGAATGAACCAAAAATTGGGAGGAACAAGGGCTGGCCGAAAATTTCTAGATGCTAGCTAGGGAAGGTGGCGGCTAGGGCTTTTAGAATGAGAGAAAAACTTTTCTCTCAATTGTTCTGACTTAACCCTAATTTCACATCTCTTGGATTTTTATAGTTAGATTAAAAAATCCAACTTCATAATGGGATTGGGCACTTTAAAATTTCTAGAGAATTATTAATTGGGCTTTGAGAATTATTTATAATTATTTGGTCTTAATTAAATTCAATTTAAACCCTTTCACAAAAGACTATGCACAAAACTCAAAAAATTAGGCCCTTTGTACATATACTTAGATTTAATTACCCAAAATGAATTTCAAATCCAACCAAATTAAATATGTAGGATCCATAACACTTATGTAACATATATAATTTATTTTGGTCCAAGACATAGGCCTCTAAGGCCTTCTGTTTGGAGTTGGTGTGTGGCCCTTCTTTTGAAGGGTTTATGCGGTAACTTCACTTCTTTGGGCCTCTGTAATTCCTCCAATGGATCTATTAATTATTATATAAGCCCTATAACACTTATAGTCCAATAATAATTAATTATGAAATATATTATTTCAATTAGGTCCAATTTTATAGAACATTTCTCAAAAGTTTCGCGAACAATTTTACTTGATCATAATTAATTAAATTCTTTAATTAATTATTCTCTTATTCACTTCTCTATTACCATAATAATATCAAATATTATTATCCTTGTCATTTTATCCTTTTCTCTATATGTGTGTGACCTATTGGGTTCCTGTCCATATTGGCAGTATAATATGTAATTGTGAGTTATATTCAAAACTCATATGATTTAAACTTCTTTAAATTATTTTATCAATCCCTATTGATATTCTTGATACACTATTATACAAGTCATGATTAGCCTCTAGCTAGGCATCATGACTACTCAAATGTCAAGAAAATCAAGTGGTTTGACTATACCCTTCCATAGAAACAGTTACCGTGCAATTACTCCTTTCACCACTCTTATCTCAATTAGATTATGAGTATGGATTTCTGTTAACTATTATAAATCTAATTATGTATGTTCTACTAATTTAACCGTTGTTCTTAAAATGCCCTCCATGGATCTCTATCCATCCTGGCATATTACTCTAGCCAGAGATTCTATGAACAAGGTAATTATAGAATCATGCGAGATAACTTTACTTACTAAATCTGGGATGGTGAATCCTTTGTCAATCACTCAACTATCTTCAAGTAGGTCATGATATACCCAATTTCCTAACTATGTTCACTCTCAGTAGGAAGTAATCAGTTATGGAGTCAAAATATACCACTTGCTACTTAAGATAACTTTGGTGATCTCAAGTCTAAGGATACTTGCACAACCGCTATGAAGAGATTCCTCACTGACATAGATTTAATATCCATGTGAGGATTCTCTTTGCAGGTCTCCAATGAACTTGTTCTTCTAACAAGCATCCACATGTTAGTTTTGATTATCTTTCATAATCACGGTTATGAGAACCATTGCTTGAATCATTTAAGAAGCATAACATGTGTTAGTCTATCCGAATTAACAATGTCCTATCTTTTTAATTCTATGACTAGGGATATTTAGATATTAACACATTTGCATGCAATAGATACCTCATATCATAAACACTTTCATGATTGTCTTTGCACAGTGTTTATAATATCAAAGACTTCATTTATTAATTTAAGATTGACAAACTCATATTTTTAAACATAGCATTAATAAATGAATAATGCTTTTTATTAATAATATAAATTCATACATATGAAATTCATCCCTTTTACATGGGCTCTAGGGCATACTCTCTAACATTGAGGAAGTAAAGTTTAAGTGGACGTGTGTCTCAAAGAAGAAAAATTTAAGTGGCCATGTACCACTTCTTGCTTAAGAAGTGAGTGGTTGTGTGAATCAATGCAAAGAGACCTTAAGTGGCCGTGTATCCCAAAATAAAGGATACACCGCAGTGCATCCATTAAAGGAAAAAATTAAGTAGCCACGTGTGTTTACACTACCATGTAGCGAAGGATTTTTTAGATTTTTCGATCAAGGAGAATTTACTTCCTACTTTAGTTCTGGAGTTTTAGAAGGATTCTACCACTAATTTTGCCTATAAAAAGGAAGTCTGAAGCATCAAAGGGGGGATCAATCATTCATCAATCAATTATCAACATTAGTTTTCAATAGCTCAGTAATTTTAGTTTTTACATAATTTTTTATCTTTGTTATTTTACTATTTTTTTAAAAGATTTGTTTTGATTTTAGACATGTCTGGTGAGTAGTTTTCTTTAACTTTTTCTAAAGGATACTTGAATTCTTAACTTTTATTTTTATGACTTAAGCTTGTGCTTCAATTTAATGCAAGTTTGATTATTTCTTTGTTCTTAAGCACAGTCTTATCTTTATTTAGCTAAAAATTGGTTGTTAACTTGATTAAACATTGGTTAGTAATTGATTTTTGGTTGGATCATTGATATGCATGTTCTTAAGTTAAATTATTTGGATTAATGCATAATTATAATTTGAATAAGTTATAGTTTTGTATTAATTGAAGTAAGTTAAGATTAAGAAGGGTGTAACTAAGAATAGGTGAAAGTTGAATTACTTGAGAAAGAATTTAATAGACATCTAGGAGAATTAATTTAGGTCTTTATGTTAAGTGTTGGATTGTTCTGAATAAGGAAATTTAATGCTTGGAATGATAATCTTGAGTAAAGTTATCTGGTTTTATTAAACTGAATTCTTCATAATCACTTATGTTTCTCTTTTAATTAAGTCATAATAATATTGATTAAGGTGGATAGTCCTTTAGTGAAAGTTGCTTTTAATATTGATATTTACCTCAATTAATTGCTTGCTTTTGTTTTATGTTCAATTATTTAAACTTTTTCAACTATTTTATTTTATTCTTAGTTTTAAAATTATGTTTTTAGTTTTTAACTTTAACTATCACAACTTTTGGGATTTCTCTTCTTCCTTCTTCACACAATTCAGTTTTAAAAATAAAATCACTCACACAAACACAAGTTTTCCTTGGGTTCGATATTTTGGGGTCATAATTATATTTTTCTATATTACTAGCCGATTTTGTACACTTGCTAGACATCGATCAAGTTTTTGACGCCGTTGTCGGGGATACATTGGCGTTTGTTTATTTATTTTAATTTTAAAGTGGATTTTTGTGTTTTCTTCTTCATCTATTTTTTGATTTTTTGTTTTTAAATTTTTCTCAGGTGCTAGTGGTTTATGGTGAGAAACAACTCAATTCTACCCATAGACCCTGAAATTGAGAGGACATTCCATAGGATTAGAAGGCCAAAAGGCAACATGAATGACCTGAAAATAGAACAACCTATGAATGATCCACCACCACCTAGGATCGAAGAGTAAGACGTACCCCATTAAGCTCCCAAGAATGGGTATAGACCGGCCATTAAGAATTATGCTATTCCTAAGTGAAATGAAGAATATAGAACAATTAGGATTTCTCACCACCAACCTGTTGAGACTAAACCCGCTACCATCATGATGGTATAAAAAACCCAATTTTCGGGCTCGAACATAGAGGATCTTGCACAACACTTAGATATATTTTTAGAAGTTAGTGACACTGTGAAAATTCCTAATGTATCAACTGATGCAATTAGGCTGAAACTTTTTTCATTCACCCTTATAGGAAAAGTTAGGGATTGGCTATAAATTCTGCCTAATCAATCCATCCATTCTTGGCATCAAATGCAAGAAAAATTCATTTGCAAGTTTTTTTCACCTACTAAAACAGTCCTCATTAGAAAACAAATCAATGATTTCCAGCAATTTTATGCAGAGCCATTTCATGAAGCATGGAAAAGATTTATGAGACTTTTAAAAAGTTATCCACATCATGAGTTTCCTGTTTATTAACTAATGCACATTTTTTATGCAGGTTCAATCAATAAGATATTTGTTAGATGCAGCATCAAACGGTAGCTTTATGAACCAAATTCTCGAAGAAGCATTCTTGTTTCTTGATGAGATAGCTACCAATGATGCTCAATAGGCAACCTCTAGAGCAGCCCAAAAGAAACAGGAAGTTCATAATATTGATGAAGTAGCTAAGTTAAAAGCTCAAATGGAATTAATGAGAAAAGAACATTTAAGAGAAATAAATGAGCTTAAAGTTAAGAATATTTCCATGTTATCTAATGAAGTTAATGCTTATGCAGGAATTCAAGGATCTCTAGGAATGAAGAATAATGAAGAAATGATAGAAGAAGTGAATTTCTTGAACCCTTATAGGTACACCTACAACCCGAGATGGAGAAACCATTCAAAATTTTCATAGAGGGAAGGTAATCAAGCTTATTCTTCTAACCCTCATCCTAGACCTCTTTTTAACCATAATCAACCTTCCAATAACCATCCCTCATACCAAAATCAAGCTCTATACCCAAATCAATACCCATCACAATCATCCCATCAACCACCCGATTTTCCAAAATCTCAACCTCTCCCTCCACAAAAGAAGAAATCCAACATAGAAGAAATGATTGCAAACTTCATGGCCTCCCAAAACTCAATTTTGGCTAGTCAAGATGCTAGATAGAAATCACAAGATATTTGGATGAGGAACCAAAAGGCATTCATTAGGAATTTAGAAAATCAAATGGGGCAAATTGCTAGTTCATTATCCAACCGGACTAAAGGAACATTCCCATCTAATGTGGAATGTAATCCCAAGGAGAAAGCTAAAGCAATCACATTAAGGAGTGAAAAAGAGTTAGAAAAAACTAAAATTGGTAAGAATTCTTCCCCAAGGATCGAACTGACAATGGAGGTAAGTATTCCTAATTCTGAAAATGTTGAGAAAGTGCCTCCTATAGTTGAGAAGGGTAAAGGTAAAGAAAAACTTATTTCTACTGTATTTGATGAATCTCAATTACCTTTTCCTGTTCTAGCTAGAAAAGAAAAGAAAAATGAATAAGTAAGTAGATTTTTAGACATGTTTAAGAAGCTTGATATAAATTTACCATTTGCGAAAGTTTTATTACACATGCTTAAATATTCTAAATTTATGAAGGAACTTTGCACTAATAAGAAAAAGCTAGAAGGTATAAGAATGGTTCAATTATCTGGTAATTGTAGTGCTATATTAACCAATAAAATTTTTAAAAAATTAGAAGATCCTGGTAGTTTTACATTGCCTTGTGAATTAGGAGAAAATTTTATTGGACATGCTCTATGTGATTTGGGTGCTAGTATTAACTTGATGCCTTATTCAATTTGCAAGAAGTTGAACCTAGGTGATCTAAAGGAAACCCGAATGATACTTTAATTGGTGGATAGATCGGTGAAGAAATCGAAGGGAATTATTGAGTATTTATTGGTGAAAGTCGGAAACTTCATCTTTTCGGTAGATTTTATAGTGATGGATATGAAGAAAGATAAAAAGGTGCCATTGATAGTGGGTAGGCCATTCTTGAACACGGTAAGAGCTCTAATTGATATTCATGGGCAAATGGTTACTTTAAGGTTCAACGAGGAGGAAATGATTTTCAATGTGAATAAGGTTTTAAAACATTCGTCGTATGATTTTGAAGAGTCTATTTACTTTGTTGATGATGTTTAAGAGTGTGTCAACACAAAGCAAAAGGAGATCCTTCTTAGTGATGAGCTTCAAGAATGCTTGATGCATGCTAAGGAAATGGAGGAAATGAAAGAAAAGGAAAATAAGTTGATACATAATCTAAAAATAGAACACAATGAAAGTGAAAAAATGAAGGATGAATCGTCCCCTCCTAAGGGAGATTCTAAACTTAAAACACTTTCATTTCATTTGAAATATGTATTTTTAAATGATAATATTGAACCAGTAATTATTTCATCTTTATTGACAGGTTTGAAAGAAGAAATGCTCATTTCAGTCCTCAAGAAGCATAAAGGAGCAATTGGTTGGGCAACATTTAATTTAAAGGAGTTAGCCCTAGCTATTGTATACATCAAATATCCATGGAGGATAATTTTAAGCCGGTGGTACAACCCCAACGAAGGCTTAACCCAACTATGCAAGAATCAGTGAAAAAAGAAGTATTGAAACTTCTTGATCAGGTATAATCAATCCAATTTTTTATAGTAATTGGGTGTGTCCTGTTTAATGTGTGCCTAAAAAGGGGAGAATGACTGTAGTAATCGATAAAAATAATGAGTTAATTCCTACACGCATGGTAACGGGATGGAGAGTATACATTGACTATAGGAGGTTAAAAAATGCCACTAGGAAAGACCACTTTCCATTGCCTTTTATTGACCAAATGTTAAAAAGACTGGCAGAAAATAAATTTTATTATTTTTTAGATGGATATTTTGGGTATATGCAAATATCTATAGCCTCGAAAGACCAAGAAAAGACCACATTCATATGTCCATGTGGAACATTTGCATATAGGAGAATTTCATTTGGTCTTTGTAATGCACCTGCCACATTTCAATAATGCATGATGACCATATTTTATGATTTTATTGAAGAATTTATGAAAGTTTTCATGGATAATTTTAAAATAAATGGTCATGATTTTAAGTTTTGCTTAAATAATCTTATATTAGTTTTAAAGAGGTGTCAAGAAACTAAACTTATTTTAAATTAGGAAAAATGTCATTTCATGGTTAGAGAACGAATTGTCCTAGGGCATAAAATTTTTGAAAAATGCATTAAGGTCGATAAGGGTAAAGTTGATGTGATAGAGAAATTACCCTCACCGACTAGTGTTAAGGGTATTAGAAGTTTTCTTGGTCATGTCGGGTTTTATCGTCGGTTTATTAAGGATTTTTCTAAAATAGCCAAGCCACTTTCTAATTTATTGTTTAAAGATGTATTTAACTTTAATGCTGAGTATTTGTAGGCTTTTAATCTATTGAAGCAAAAGTTCATAAGTGCACCCATCATAGCATCACCCGATTAAAGCTTACCATTTAAAATTATGTGTGATGCAAGTGATTATGCAGTCGGAGCAGTTTTAGGACAGCGGAAGGAGAAAATTTTCTATACTATCTACTATGCAAGCCATACACTCACCGGAGTCTAAGTCAATTACACAACAGTGGAGAAAAAACTCTTGGCGATAGTCTTTTCTTTCAAAAAATTTAGATTTTATCTCCTAGGATCCAAAGTTACGGTGTGGTCGGACCATACGACATTGAGGCATCTCTTTACGAAGAAGGATTCTAAACCAAGGCTTATCCGATGGGTTTTACTACTTCCAGAATTCGACATTGAGATTAAAGACAAGAAAGGAGCTGAGAATTTCGTAGCTGACCATCTATCTAGATTGGATCATGCTAGCATTGAAAAGGGAGAAATATCTGACTTGTTTCTAGATGAACACATTTGTGCTTGTTATACTTATGAAAATTCAGTTCCATGGTACGCTAATATAGCTAATTTTCTTGTAGGTGGTTATCTTCCTAAGAAGTTTACTTTGCAACAAAGGAAAAAACTTAAAGAAGATGCCAAGCACTACCTTTGGGATGATCCGTACCTCATCAAAATATGCTCGGATCAAGTGCTAAGATGATGTGTACCGGAAATGGAACAAGAAGCTATCATACAATAATGATATGGAGGCAAGACTGGAGGCCATCATGAACCTAATCGAACGGCATAAAAGGTCATCCAATCAGGATTTTTCTGGCTAACTTTATTTTAGGATGTCAAAGCTTTCATTAAAATATATGATAGATGTCAACGGGTTGGGAATATTTCTAAAAGGGATGAAATGCCTATGACTAATGTGCTTGAAGTAGAAATTTTTGATGTTTAGGGAATAGATTTTATGGGACCATTTCTTAATTCCTTTGGTTTTGAATATATTTTAGTCGCTGTGGATTATGTTAGTAAATGGGTTGAAGCCACAACCACTAGAACTCGTGATGCTCGTATAGTACTTAAATTTATTAAAAAGAATATTTTCACTAGGTTTGGATCACCTAGAACTATAATAAGTGATGGAGGCAAACATTTTGTCAACCATCAATTTAAAACCTTACTTAGGAAATTCGAAGTCAAACACAAGATAACTATCCCATACCATCCTCAAGCAAATGGGCAAGTAGAGGTGTCTAATAGGGAGCTGAAATCAATTCTAGAAAAAATAGTTAGTATTTCTAGGAAGGATTGGTCTAAAAAATTAGATGAGGCTCTGTGGGCCTATCAAACTGCATTTAAGACCCCTATAGGCATTTTTCTTAAAGGATTATTTTTGGAAAAGCATGTCATCTTCTAGTTGAATTAGAGCATAAGGCTTATTGGGCTACAAAATTCCTTAACTTTGATTTGAGAAATGCAGGAGAAAGGAGGAAATTGCAGCTCAACGAACTCGATGAAATTCGACAATGGTCGTATGACAATGCAATACTTTACAAGGAAAAGACCAAACATTGGCATGATAAACACTTAAAGGTAAAAGATTTTGTTCCTGGTATGCTAGTGCTTTTATATAATAGTCATCTTCGTTTGTTTCCAGGAAAGCTAAAATCTAAATGGCTCGGGCCTTATCAAGTAGTGACATGTAATGATTTTAGAGTTATAACGATCCGAAATCCAAGAGATGGTTGTGAATTTAAGGTAAATGATCATCGGCTCAAACCGTATCAATTGGGATAACAAGAGGTTGTTGAGGTAACCACGGTTCTTTAATATCACTAAAAAGCAGTTTGGATAGTCTAGCTGAAGACTCTAAACTCAGAACTTCACTCTTCTCTCTCTATTATTTTTATAGTTTATTTTTATGTTTTTTTGTGTGTTTTTGTGTTTTCGATTCATGACTCAAAGAAAAGAGTGGTTTAAAAAATTTTTCAAATTACAGATGTTTTGACAAGGAAATTGATGATATTTGAACAAATTGTGTTTTAAATTGTCGAGGAAACATCAAATTTTAAGAAGGCTAAACGAGTTTAGTGTCATGTGTGTTAAATCATGGAATATGGAAGATTTGGTTAATTGGTTTTTCATAAAATTATTGGGTGTAAGTTTTTGTATTTAAAAGTGTTTAATTTTTTTTACGTGCCCAGACTTAGGCCCTTTTGCACCCACATAAGGTTTTCTCCTTGTGCATCACATGCCCATGCATGGGCAATCTGTCTGGGGATCCCATTTTGCGCGCCCAAGTATAGCTTCTCACTAATTTATGTGCACCCACGCCTGAATGATTTGCCTAGCAGCATATCCACCTATGCCCACCTGAAGCCCTCGCCCAAAAAAAATTGTGTGGTCAAGTGAAGAGCCACTATCTCACCCATGATTCTTTGCACACCTATGTATAATTTGTTTTCCTTGCCACCACACTGCCATGTTTCCTTACATCTTCCCCAGGCCGTGGCCACGTGTGGGTGTGCCTACACTCATGTGTGGCCGTGTAAAAAGCCACTGCCCTATTTAATTTTTTTCTATGCATCTTTATTTTTCATTCTTCTTATTTCTTTCGTTCTTACACTCCCACGTCTATCTCACCCACAAACACCTCCACGACCATGCACCACCACCCACCACCATATTTTCATCTCCGACCACCACTCTCTCTCTCCTTGAAAATTTCTCTTTCCTCTCTCCATTTTTCTTCTTTTCTCCATCATTTTTTTCATATTATTAGGGCATTCACATTCACACACTTCACTCACATATTGTGCTACAAAATTTGTTGGGCTTTCACTCTCAAGTAAGTAACTCCTCTTTTCATCTCTTAAATGTTGTTTCAATGCCATTACATGCCATAATTTGTTGCCATTTTAGCCTATGAACTTATATTTTTAGGTCATTTTTCATATAAGATCTAGACTTCATGCTAGTTTCTTTTGCAAATGTGATTTGTTGTGGACCTAATATACATTTAATAGATGTTTAATATTTAAATTGGGAAAGAATGCTCTTCATTATGCACTTTAATTTGATGCTCAAACATGTACACATAACATGTTTGATGAAATGTCCTAATGAGTTTATCATTAAATTTACTTATTTCTAACTTTTTGGTTGACATCTCTTTGTTCATTATTTATGAATCATCACCTCTTTCATATCTTGCATGATTGTTTTATGACCTTGTCAATACATGTTGAGCTATATTTTTTACTTATCCATGGTGACATTCTCTTAAATCAATATCTTGCATGCATGTTGATTCATACTCATGTAGTTTACATTAGTAATCTCCTCATTTTCCTTTCATCAAAATGTGCTTACATTGTTATCTTCCATTAGTTTTCTTGCACAATAGGTATGTTTTCGTCCATGGTTTGTCATTTTAAACTCACATTACTGTTATCATTTTTCAGTGGCACCTAAACGAACCAAGTACCCTGATGTCGCAAGCTCCTTCGGAATATGTATTCCATCATATGTGGACCGAGCTAAGGTGGATAAGTTTGATTACTTCAGCACTTGCATGTATGTCCAGCCCACTTATTTGAGCCAGTTCTTCCTAAATATTCCTTCTAAAAATTTATGGGATAATGAGGTACTCCCATTGCTTCAACGCATTGGATGGACGTAATTCACCGATAAGAAGCCTAAGGTGTATCCTGATATGGTACGGGACTTCCTATATTCATTTGAATGCTACTTTAAGGGAGATACTGATGCGGGTACTGTAGACTTTAAGTTTGGCAAGAAAGGATATTCATTGACTTTTAAGTAATTCTTAGAAATTTTAGGATTTATGCCAGATGCCCTTGTAGAATTGGCCGATGTATCCGCTGTGGAAAATTGGGAAAAATCCCAAGATCCTCAGCAAGATGAGCCATGGAGAGGAGGTCAATGCAAGGTCCATGCTTTAAGGGATCATGCGTTAAGGATAATCCATTGGTTTTTGACAAAAAGTGTTTACAACAATCTGAAGAATGCAAGTACCATCAATGTTTCTCAAGCCATGGTCCTTCGATGTATGGTAGATGGCATTTTCATCAATGGCGCATCAATTATAGCTATTAGGATTAAGAAACTACAGAAAATGCTAAAAAACATAAATAGCATTTCCATTGGCTGGATCGCTACGGTTTTGACTGTTGCAGTTGGACATTCTGCCATTGGAGATCTGCTTGCAGGAGATCTACCATGCATTGACAACAAGATGCTCAAAAGAATGAAGATTCTCATTCCAAGACCACGTGGCCATTGGGATACTCGGGAGGAGTATCTACAGGAGAATAATATTAGGATTGAGGAGCAACAAGATGAGCCAAATGAAGAGGCTGCTACACCAGCTGAAAATCCACCTGTCAATGAGCCAGTAACACCAGAATGGGAATGTCCCTTTAATCAATTAAGTCAGTGGATGGATATGCAACAGATCCGTTTGATTGCTTTGCAGGACACTATTTTGAACATAAAAAACATAGTGGATACATTTGTGCAGCAGTATTGGGACCGTAATCCACTGCCACCTCCACCTCCATCATCATAGTTCTCTTTCATTTGCTATGGACAGTAAAATTTTGAGGAGGGGTTAACATAACTTTCAGGGAGATTGACTTTTAACCTTCTTCATTTTTTTCATAAATCGGTTTTATGTTTTGTGTTTCGTATTTTATTTTGTTTTGTTTATGTTTCTTTTGCTTCATTGAGTATGTAAAACTTATTAAAAACTTATGTAGTTCACTTTTTCATCTAGTTTACATGAGAACTTAGTTTGCCCTAGTGTCCTTCAAAACTATGAACAAGTTGAACTCGAATATTATAATATGCATGTTTAGAACCTTTGCTTAACAGTAGAACAAATATGTTGTTTAATGAATCTTTAGATAGTTCAATCTTCAACTTGATAAATATTTGTTAGTTTCCATTTCCTTGAAAGCACTTAGACAAGATTTGAACTTAGAAAAAACAATAGAATGAAGTAGTGAAGTAAGGAAATTTAGAGCACTAGAACATTCCTCATCACCCTTCAAAGAATTTAAGCAACTCAAGCAATTTAGAAAATGATCTAGGCAATAAATTTTCTTGTTAAGCATTTTAAAAGAACTTTTTCCTACCCTTGTGAAATTTTATCCTTTGTAAGCTAAGTTGAGCTTAAAAGGGTATGCTTAATGCGTACCATCAATGTTTTCTTGTTACACTCAAATTTTTATCATATAAACCTTAAAAGCCTTTGTCTACCATATGGAATTAGCCACTTTAGGATTAAATGGATTTATGTGAAGTTAATGTCTTATTGGGTGTAGTGAGAAAATTTTGGCATGAGTTATTGATAAAGTCAAGAAGAGAAAAATTTCCTTGTATCTACCTTAATATTATTCAAGTATCTTGTAAATGCTAGCATTCTGTGTTGAAAAAAAATTGGTTGAAAGATTGAGAAAAAGAAAGCACTTATAAAAAAATCTAAGTGTGGGGTAGTACAAGGAAGGAAAAATTTTGGTGATTTCTTAAAAAGGGGTATGATTTGGGTATATTACCTCTCAAAAGAGTTTTGTGTTAAGGAAGCTAAGCAAGTATGTTTAAATTATGCATTGATCAAGTTAATGGTTTTAGTAATTTATTTTGTCTTAGAGTGACTATTCATTTTGATTATCTTATGTCCATTCTTTGATAACCATGTCCTTAGCCCCATTAAAACCCTTAAAAGACCTATGTGGTTTTAAGCTTGCTTTTAGTTATTTAGCGAAGATGACCTTCGGGTTCCGGTGCTAAAGGAGAGGGTTATGGTGTATCTAGAATTTCAAGCGTAAAACCAATTGTATGCATATGCATTCATATATTCTACACTTCACTATCTAGTTGTATTGATTGTTTTGATTTACAAAATGCTTAAAAATGATTTGTTCTTACACACACTCAAGGAAATTAACTTATATTGTCTTGATTGAAGTTATTCTATTTAGAGATTATATTAAGTGCTTTTGTTAAAATGCTAAGCTTGGTTTTAAAATGTATAATTCTTTGTTCAAGTTTGATTGTTTTGAGGGTTGGATTGTTCTAATTTGCTTGAGGGCAAGTAAGGTTTAAGTGTGTGGTATTTGATAAGTGTAAATTATATATTATTTTTAGTATATTTTAAGTATTGTTATTTAGATAATTTGGTATAATTTTTGTTAATTTAGAGTTAAAATATTGATTTGTGTGTTTTAGAAGTTAATTTAAAGTTTTGGTGCTTTTTCAAGTATATTTTGCTAAGAAAAGGGCTTAATTACAAAAAGACAAGTAATTGTGGGCCAAAACTGTGAATTTTGAAAATTCATGCAAGAAAATAGACGTGAAGTCCAGTAGACTCATGAGTGGCCATGTATTTCATTGCTTGAAAATTTAAGTGGCCCCGTATTGGGTAACTTGGAACATGATTGGTCATGTACTTCCTTATTTCTTCTTTAAGTGGTTGTGTATTTCATTGATAGGATTGCATAATTGGCCATGTATTGAGGAAGTAAAGTTTAAGTGGGCGTGTGTCTCAAAGAAGAAAAAATTAAGTGGCCATGTACCACTTGTTGCTAGAGAAGTGAGTGGCTATGTGAATCAATGTAAAGAGACCTTAAGTGGTCGTGTATCCCAAAATAAAGGATACACAGTAGTGCATCCATTAAAGGAAAAAATTAAATGGCCACGTGTGTTTACACTCCCATGTAGTGAAGGATTTTCCAAACTTCTTGATCAAGGAGAATTTACTTCCTACTTTAGTTCTGGAGTTTTAGAAGGATTCTACCACTAATTTTGCTTATAAAAAGGAAGTCTAAAGCAACAAAGGGGGGATCAATCATTCATCAATCAATTATCAACATTAGTTTTCAATAGCTCAGTAGTTTTAGTTTTTACATAGTTTTTTGTCTTTGTTATTTTACCGTTTTCATTAAAAGCTTTGTTTTTATTTTAAACATGTCTAGTGAGTAGTTTTCTTTAACTTTTGCTAAAGGATACTTGAATTCTTAACTTTTATTGTTATGACTTAAGCTTTTGCTTCAATTTAATGCAAGTTTGATTATTTCTTAGTTCTTAAACACAATCTTATCTTTATTTAACTAAAATTTGGTTGTTAACTTGATTAAACATTGGTTAGTAATTGGTTTTTGGTTGGATCATTGATATGCATGTTCTTAGGTTAAGTTATTTGGATTAATGCATAATTATAATTTGAATAAGTTATAGTTTTGTGTTAATTGAAGTAATTTAAGATTGAGAAGGGTGTAACTAAGAATAGGTGAAAGTTGAATTACTTGAGAAAGAATTTAATAGACATCCAGAAGAATTAATTCAGGTTTTATGCTAAGTGTTGGATTATTCTGAATAAGGGAATTTTAATGCTTAGAATGTTAATCTTGAGTAAAGTTATCTGGTTTTGTTAAACTGAATTCTTCATAATCACTTATGTTTTTCTTTTGATTAAGTCATAATAATATTGGTTAAGGTGGATAGTCCTTTAGTGAAAGTTGCTTTTAATATTGATATTTACCTCAATTAATTGCTTGTTTTTGTTTTATGTTCAATTATTTAAACTCTTTCAACTGTTTTGTTTTATTCTTAGTTTTAAAATTCTATTTTTAGTTTTTAACTTCAACCATCACAACTTTTGGGATTTCTCTTCTTCCTTCTTCACACAAATTCCGTTTTAAAATTAAAATCACTCACACAAACACAAGTTTTCCTTGGGTTCGATATTTTGGGGTCATAATTATATTTTCCTATATTACTAACCGATCTAGTACACTTGCTATACACCGGTCAATGATCCCTAAAGAAGCTTTCCTACTCTTGGATGAGATGGCCACCAATGATGTTTATTGGGCAAGTGTAAGGACCATATAGAAAAAGCAAGGTGTACACAATGTGAATGAGGTAGCCTTGTTAAGGGTATAATTAGATGCATTGACAAAATAGGTACATGGTTTAAAAGTTCAAAATGTGTCTTCTTTATCTCAAACATGTAACACTTATGCTGGAGCACATATGGCATTTGAGATTAAGAATGAGGAGAGCCTAGGAGCATTAGTGGAAGAAGTAAATACATTGAATCCCTATAGCAATACCTATAATCCTGGATGGAAAATTCATCCTAATTTTTCATAAAGAGAGGGGAACTATGCATCTACATCTAGTAATCAACCTAAGGCTCCATTTAATCAAAACATGGTTTCTCATAGCAACAAGCACCCACCTAACCAAGCCCCACCACATTACACTTCTACATATCAACCTCTAGGTTTTTAAGCTAGACCTCAACCCACGCAGGATAGAAAACCTAATTTAGAGGAAATGTTTGCTAACTTTATGAAAGCCCATACCATATTTATGGTTAATCAAGGCGCTAGGTGAAAATCACAAGATATTTGGATGAGAAATCAAGATGCTTCAATTAGGAATTTAAAAAATCAAGTAGGGCAACTTGCTAACTCTATCTCAAATAGGACACATGGTACTTTTTCATCTAACATGGGTAGGAACCTAAAGGAAAAAGCCAAGGTAATTACCTTAAGAAGTGGAAAGGAGGTGAAGGAAGCTGAAAATGGTAAAAAGTCTTCAAATTTGGTGGAATCGACACCGGAGGTAAGTAATCCTAAATCTAAATCTAATGATGAGATATCTCCTGTTGTTGAGAAAAGTAAAGGTCTCATTTGTACTGTACTTGATGAGTTTAAATTACCTTACCCATCTCTAGCTAGGAAGGAAAAAAATAATGAATAATTAACAAGATTTTTAGACATGTTTAAAAATTTACATGTAAATTTACCATTTGTAGAAGCTTTATTACACATGCCTAAATATGCTAAGTTTATAAAAGAGTTATGTTCTAACAAGTAAAAGCTAGAGGATCTAGGAATGGTTCAATTATCTGAAAAATTTAGTGCAATTTTAATGAACAAAATTCCTAAAAAATTAGAGGATCCTAATAGTTTCACTTTGCCATGCAAATTAGGAGGGAAATTTTTTGGACATACATTATGTGATTTAGGTGCTAGTATTAATTTAATGCCCTATTCAATTTGTAGGAAATTGAATTTAGGTGATATCAAGGAACCCCAAATGAAAGTACAATTGACAGATAAATTGGTAAAGAGACCTAAGGGTATTATTGAGAACCTATTGGTAAAAGTGAAAAATTTTATATTCCCAGTTAATTTTGTAATCATGGACATTGAGGAGGATCGAAAGGTACCATTGATAGTGGAAAGGCCATTTTTGAATACGGCAAAGACTTTAATAGATGTACATGGACAAATAGTTACCTTAAGGTTTAATGAGGAAGAAATGGTTTTCAATGTGAACAAGGTGATGAAGCACCCTTCTTATGATTTTAAAGAGTCCATTTACTTCATAGATGATATTAAAGAATGTGTGGAGGAAAAGCAAGAAGAAATTTTATTCGATGATGAGCTTAATAATTGTTTAATGTATCCAAGAAATGAGGAGGAAGTTGAGAAGAAGGAAAAAGAGTTGATAGAAGAGTTAGAAAAAAAACAGGAAAAGGAAGAAATAGAGGATGAACCATCCCCTTCTAAGAGAGATTCTAAACTTAAAACTCTTCCCTCTCACTTAAAATATGTATTTTTGAAAAATAATGTAAAACAAGTAATCATTTCTTCACTTTTGATAGGTTTGGAGGAGGAAATGCTTATAGAAGTATTGAAAAAGCATAAAGAAGCCATAAATTAGGAGACGTCCGATTTGAAGGGAATTAGCCCTAGTTATTGTACACACCGGATACGTATAGAGAATGATTTCAAACCAGTGGTACAACCTCATAGGTGACTCAATCTAGCTATGCAAGAGGTGGTGAAAAAAGAGGTATTCAAACTACTGGATGCAAGTATTATCTATCCCATTTTTAATAGTAGTTGGGTTAGTTCGATACAATGTGTACCTAAAAACTCACCGAGTTGTGAGTGATTCAACCTTCTTTTTAGCCAACTGATCCCTAATCAGAAATGTTTCTAAATATTTAAGCTTGATGACACTATTTTTCAAACAAGATGTATTCTTGACATTTGTTTCCCTATGTCTTATATTTCCAATAAATCAAGAATCACTTAATTTGAAATAATGGGTTCAGTACTAGGTCATACTTTCTTTATGAAAGTTGTTCCAAAATGAGTTTAATTTATATCAAAATTGTATTCACCTTAAAAATGATATATATAGTAGGAGTTATGTCTAAATTACTACAAACTGGTCCAAGTGCAATGATAGATTCAGGTCATTTAAGTTCAAGCCTAATTTTAAGGACCTTAAGGACTCAATAGGTTTAGGTTTCTCATTAAAGTTGTAATTCCATGTCATAAAATTCATATGGCTTGGGAATCATGCAATTAAGAGGTTTGCATGCTAAGACAAGGCTAAAATACTCAGGACTACTCCAAATTCCCAAAACCATTTTTCACATTTTGCTTATTTTTGAAAGAAATAAATTGGTGGAGCCTGAAAAAATTATTTTGAAAACATTAAAAACTTGGAAAGAGTCATACACTTTCATTTCTTGTCTTTTATGAGAAAAATTCTCCTTATTGGGTAACCCTTATTAGAAGCAGCCTCAGATCCTAGTGTCTATAGCATCTATTTGGGCACACGAGGTAGGTATTATGAAGTTACCACCCAACAAAATATTGAAAAGGTAAATCTAACCTCATGAAGCCCAAATCAGAGATGGTTCAGACTTCACTCTTACTTATACCTTGATTAACATTTATATAAAGGAGTTTTTACGATTAATTTTCTATCTCTCTTCTCACACAAGTTACAAAAATAAATAAATAAAAGTACAACACAAGTATGTAGAAAAAGCCATAAAGGACATAAAATAAAATTATCCAAAAAAGAAAATATAATATAAATAAAAGGAAAAATTCATTTAGATTGGAAATATTGAGTTTTGCATGCATATTTATGAAAATGAAAAGTTCCTAAGCAAGTTTTAAGAAAAAAAAGGGATGAGTGATCTCATTTTGGTAAAAAATAAACTCTTCTATTTATATGTCATTTTGGGAAGAAAACCAGACTTTGGCCTATTTATTAAGAAAAAGCCCATTTTATTTTGTAAAAAATCATTAATTGAAATTTTATGTTAATTTGCAAAAAATCTTTTATTATTAAAAACCAAATCAAAAGAAATAATGCAAAATAAAAAGAAAAAATAAATAAATTAAGTGTAGAAATTTAAATTACTACAACATAGGCATTATATTCTTAAGGTCTCCAATCTCCAAAGCAACTCATATTTGCAAACTTATTTGTTCAAAAGAGAACCAAGGAAAATTAACAATTAGAAATATAATAAATAATAACAAATGCTAAAAAAAATAAATGCACACATACTGGAAATATAATGAAACAAAAAAAAATAATGAATGAGAGAAAATGAAATAGCATGCAAAAAATAAGAAATTAAAAATATATTATGTAATATAGCATGAAGTGAATAAAAAAGACAAAACTAATCTATCCAGAGGTATCATAGACGGCCAAAGACAAGAAGGGATAAGCAACTGTAAGGGGCATGCAATGAGAAGTGAAGCCTTACTACATTATGTCGCTTGTTATGAGAGACGGGTGTCGCTTAGGCTTTCTTCCCGTGGCTTATACCCTGAGTGTAGTCTCGGGACTAGAATGCCAAAAACACACATTTTACCATACAATATTCATTCAAACATGCATAAAATAGCTTAAAAATGTACAAAAATTATTTTTTTGAGGCCAGTAAACTCATTTAAATCATGAAAATCTAAAAAAAATTAATAGAAAATCAAAGATCTAATCATGAAAACACAAAAATGCATTGATGGATGAAAACCTAAAAACATGCCTTTCTGCATAGTTTCTAATTATTTTTAATCAATCATAGCATAATAAAACTAAAATGAATATTTAATCATGCAAAATAACACAAAATCTCATAAATTAAATAAATCAATATCTTATGTAATGGATTTGAAGAAATCTACATGAGCTTTAATTGGTTTTAGATACAGAAAAATAAAGCCTAGAATATTACCCTTAATGTTTAATTTCTAGAAAGCTAAGAAAACCGTGCTCCAAGTCCTTCATTGGATTCTACAATTAAAATAAATAATCGTGTTTGGAAGAAAAGCCTCATTCTCTCTCTAAAATATTATTCTTATTGTTTATGTTTCTTAGCCAAAAACTCCAGAACGTAGCAGAAGTTTTTTTAGGAGAAAACTCAAATTTAAAAAATAATAAGGCTTCTCTAAAATCTATAGGATTTTCCTTTTTATTCCAAGATAGAGTTCAAATCTTCCTAACTCGATCTATTCCTTAAATCTCTTCCCAAAATCCCTAGAAATCTCATTTAAAATCTTATTTTTATGAGTAAAATCCTCACCTCAATCTTCTAGCTATGAAAGTGTAGAAAATAGGTGTAAAAACCCTATAGACAGACGCCACTCAATCCTATAGATAGGTGCCACTCAAAAATAAAGTCAAAATTACAAAACTATCCTTTTTCCCTTACTCAGCTGACTTGTGCTAGTAACTCAGCGAGAGTGAAGGGTATAACTCAATAAGTCATGATAAGAAGGAGACGGGTATAAGAGCCTGCTAGCTAGAGGTGGGCAGGTTAAAATAGGTGATAGGCAGGCATATCTTTAAGAGAGATGGGCATCTGTCGCAAAAAAACCCCAGTTTTGCAATTAAAACCTTAACCTTGCTCCAGAAAATGCAAAAGGACCAAACACCAAAAAAAACCCTTTAAAAATTTTGTGAAAACCAAGGATGAAGACTGGCACTTTCGTTGTCTATTTGTAACATAGGTAAAAACATCCTTATTAGTTAACTCTAATTTGGGTTGCCTTTAAAATCGATGTATGCATATATCCCTTAAGATAATGTCTCATTCACTTAACATTAAACCTAACTATAGCCTGTAAAGTAGAAGAAGCATAATCACACTCCTAAGCATCAACTGCTGATGGCTAAAAAGATGGACACCTTGCTGAAGAATGGGTTCATCAAAGAAGTATTTTACTCAAACTGGTTATCAAATATAGTTTTGGTGAAAAATGCTAAGGGGAAATAGAAAATGTTCGTTGATTTCACTAACCTGAAAAAGGGTTGCCCCAAAGATAGTTTTTCGCTGCCTAATATTGACCTTTTAATGGATTCCATAGCTGGATTTGAGGAGTATTCTTTTGTAGATGCTTTAATAGGCTATCATTAGATCTAGTTAATCCATTAGATGAAGAAAAGACTACTTTATTACTCACCGAGCTACTTATTGCTATCAAGTTATGCCCTTTGGCCTCAAAAATGTTGGAGCCATTTATCAAAGACTAACAAATAAGCTTTTTACTAAGCATCTTAGTCAAAACATAGAGGTTTATGTGGATGAGATGATAGCGAAGAGTGTAGACACTGGACCTGAGTCGGCCTCTATCAGGGTTACCTAATGAGGATAATGTTATTTCAAAAACAATCAGGAAGCATTAGCACTTTATTATTCTCTGGCATTGAATTATTTGAAAATATTTTATTACAAGTTTTGAGAGTTAAAAAAATTGTGTTTTATCAGCATATATGTGTTTCTCTCTCTAGAATGGGCGAAATAAGCACATTTGGAAGCTCTGGATTAACTCAAAAATGAGTCACAACTTTGACTCATAGGTCAAGACTGTGACTTGCTTTTAAGTCACAGTTTAGAGGGGTGACTCACTTCCCCTTCCTTTGGTCAATGATTTAAGTCATTAGACTTGACTCAAGGCTATGACTCATTAGCGAGTCATAACCTAGGATCATGGATTACCTTTTTCTAGTAAACTAATTTTTTGGACTTTTCTGAGGGGCCTACATCTGAGTCAAGGCTGCGACTAACCAGTTAAGGCCATGACTAGGTTTTCTCTGTCTAAAATTCTAGGTTTTCTTGTGAAATAGAGGATTATTTTTAAGATAAAAATCTTTTGCTTTTTTAGTCCTAATCCAGTGCATTTAAAGGTAATGATTTATCTTAAATGAAAAAATAACAAATTTTCGAGAAACACACTAAGGAATCTAGAGAGAGAAAACAAAGAAAACACTTTCTGGTTTTCAATTTGGTTTTTTGCCAATGAAAGAAGCAGGAAGAGGAGATATAGGTGCTCTTACTAGATTATTAAAGTAGCTTTACTAAAGGTAATTTGAGAGGCAAACTTATTGCGTTTGGGTAGATTTAGGACTTTTGTTCTTGTAAATTGTGATTTTGAGCTTTTTGTAAATTCTCCATGCTCCGTTCCTTATCTTTTTCTCTGTGTAAAATGTTATTCTTGTTGTTCTTATGCAAATAATGATTTATAAGTGTGTTTATGTGTAATATTATGTTTTATGCATGAATATCTTGCTTATATATGAATTTCAGTAAGTTTGATATTTGTGAGTTCTCATTTTCTCTCTCTAGAGCATGTTTTTCTCATATGGTGTTTTTGTGCAAAAAATGTTATTTTGTGCCTTTAATACTTGTTTTGAGCATATGAGTTGATTTTAGGGAGTTTAAGAGCCTTTTCACGTATTTTGGAGCCTTAGAAGGTAATTGAGGAGGTTTAAAATTTGTTATGGCATACTGGGCAATATAGAGGTAACTCACGGCCTTGAGTTGTGACTCACTCTAGAATAGGCCGTGACTCATTCTGGAATGGGCTGTGACTCACCTAATGGGCCTTGACTCACTCCACTCAAGGCCATGACTCACTTCTTTGGGGCCATGACTCGCTCTTTACCTTCTGAGTTAGCTGGCCCTTTTTTTTTAATTTTTATGTGTTTTTTCCTCTTTTCTTTTGTTTTTTCCTTTTTTTGCTTAGTTTCTACCACTTAACTCAATTTTTTCCTCCTTTAAAAATTAAGTTTATTATTTAACTAGTTTTAATTTTTATCTTTTTCTTGGTAAAATGCATTATGAGCCTGCATGGAAGAGGTTGGGAGTTAGAGATTAAGCCCATCTGGTTCAATGTCTTTTTAAGTTTTAATTAATTAATTAATTAATTTATTTATTTATTCATTCATTCATTCATTTTTTATTTTATTATTTATTTTAATTTTGCACGATAATTTGTAATAATTAGTAAAAAATGGTTTTTGACCGATAATTAGGGAAATTCATATTAAATATTTTCTACTTAATTAATTGGTTTCTTAAAATGGACCAATTTCCATTCTTTTATCCTAAAAATCATAATAAAAGAATTTTTATAAATATGCATGAGGAAATCAATTTTTATAAAAATCATTATTATTATTTTATGACTGTCTTATTTATTGTAAATAAATAGTTTTTTTGAACGCTAAGCTAAAAAATCATTAAATGATTTTATACACATTTAAACATGATTTTTCTATAATAAAGGGACCAATGTCCCAATTTTTATCTACAAAATAACATGTAAAAATAAGATTTTTTTCTTTATAAATAAAATGATTTTTTTACCATAAAATTAATTCACATGACTTTTTTTTTTCTAAAAGTCGTGTGGACCCAATGTCCCACTTTTATTCAAAATATTTGCAAAACTCTGCTTTTTGCAAATATACATGCAAGGACCAATGTCCCACTTTTATCCAAAATATTTGCAAAATTCTGCTTTTTTGCAAATATACATGCAAGGACCAATGTCCTCATCAATGTGAGATTAATCAATTCCCCGATTTATGATTTATTTAAATATCTTATGCAGTTTATCGCTTTATATGTGCTTACAATGCGCTATTTAATTTCTTTACCTTGTAATGTGTAAGGAGAGGATCAAAATAATTAACCATAAGTGATCACTTATGCAAACATTAACCAAGTATGTAAATAGGAGTGAAGTCTAAACTATATCTGGTTTTGGCTTTATAAGGTCGGAATTAATTTTTTCAATGTTTTATTAGGTGATGACTCCGTGATACCTGCTTTATGGTGCCCAGTAGATGCCCTCGTAGGGTGATCACCAGCAAATGAATGTGGATAACCCAAGATGTTTTTTAAGCCTTTTAGAGCCTCGAGGCATTGTAGATTGGGTTGAATCCCTATCCATTGTGAAGTGACTGACCTTCACGAGTTAAATAAACCTTGATTATGTTTAAAGCCTTAAAAGTAGATTTTCAAAAGTACATTGATGCCTACGGGGTTAGGTGCATGTCACCGTTGCAACTTTAATATGGAGCATAAGATTTTACTCTGAAAGCAACTTGGTTGATTTGACATAAATGAGTGCTTGTGGTTAATTATTTTGATTTTCTTCTAACTTAGGTTGTATTAGAACATGTTACAACCTTAGAATTAGGTTACGCATCCCTATTTAAGCAACAGTGCATTCTCAATGCATAACTCTATGTTCACTCAATATAAGGAAGCGTTACGGAATAATTACCAACTTAAGCCTTGTACCACAGGGTATATTAAATGGTGACCTAATTGATTGTTACGCTTATGATGAGTAGAACTTATTAGCAAGGACCATGCTTAGGTAGCCCTAAAGTTGTATTAACAGACCAAAACCCATGTAATGGCCATAAATACTTTCCCTAGGTATTATGTACCACAATACTGTGTTTACTATATGAATTCCTATACATTCAGTCAAATTTTGATAAATTAAGGTGGGTAATAATCAAAGGTTGTTATTCCCCAATAGGCCTACCTTTATTTGTCTGAATTGCTGAAGTATATAGTGATCAAAAATGCATTTTCTTGTGCTTTAAATATAGAGAGGTTATGCTGTCAATTTTTTACTATGCACTATTTATGTTCATCGGGTTCCCTATTAACCCATGAGCTAACCCTACCTAGAAAAGAGATCGTGTGATAGCTTGTGTGGGAGAAATATAGTTGGAAGGTTTACTTTTAGCTTGTACATGTGTTTTAAAAGTGATACACAATATGCCCATGCATTACATGCATAATCATGCATCATGCTAACAAGTTCTCCTTTTTGCCATTACAGAATCATCTAAGTGGTTTAGGGGTTTGACCTATCATGGAAGGATAAGTGTTCATTAGACAAGCTTCGAGCCTAAATTTCTTTAGAAATTCACCTTGAGTGAGGCTATAATGACATTGTTTGAAATGTACCTATTGGAAGTGAATCTTTTGGCTGAACTAGAAGACTTGAGTCTTATTGAAGCGTTGTTTTAGACTATTGGAGTTACCATAGAGCTGCCAGGGTGGTTCAGAAGTCTAGATGAACATCTAGTTAGGAAATCCCTATTAGAGTCATTTGATTCAGCATCAAAAATTGATTTGGGTTTAGCCGAAGTCTTTGAGCCAGCTTCAAAAAGCACAGCTATGATAGATCCAACACATACCGAGGTTACTGACAGTCAAGAGTTAGATAAAAGGCTAGATGAGTTTGAAAGAATAATAAAGGTCATGATGACCGATATAATGAGTTCCTTAGTATAGCCAACAGGTTAGCAAACTCTAACAACCATTACTGCACATAAAAAACCTATAGTTATTGGAGGCACTTCAGCTGCTACCACTATAGAACCTTTCGTAATGGTTGAATTAAGAGGTACTTGATTAAGAGCTTCACTTGTTGAACAACGAAAGGATAAGGGTGTTGCTATTAAGGAAGATTTCATTCTTGAAGAGGAGGAAGAGCCAACAGTAACATAAATGCTAAGAAGTAAGCCATCTAGAATGGAAGATCCAATCCTAAGGAAAATGGAAAAAAAAGATAGAAGTGATGGCTCGGGTTTTATCAACTGGATAGAGGGTCAATAGAGGATAGGGACTTGGAGAGTGAAGATGTGCTTCCTCAACGGTTCAAGATGTTTGATCTACCTAAGTTTAATTGCACTTCTGACACATCTTCCCATATCAAGCAGTATAAATTGGTCATAAAGGGCACCACTCTTACTAAAAGATAAAAGGTTTAATATTTCACTTCTAGTCATATGGGCCTAGATAGATGTACTAAGAAAGATTAGGATAGGTTGACAGAGGAGTTCCTGAGGCAGTATGATTATAGCATGTGGATTGAACTTACTTTGAAAGATCTTGAGTTGTTACAACAAGAGCAGGATGAATCCTTCTATGAGTACTTAATGAGGTGGAGGAATAGTGTAATGCAAATGAAAAGGAAGCATGACACTACTGATTAGATTAGGCTTTTTATTAAAAATGCTGGCTTTTATCTAAAAGATAGTTTGAAGATGAAAGGCCTGAAAGAATAGGAGTCTTTAAAGGATATCACCATTGAAGCCGAGGGTGAGTACCTGGCAAAGAAAGCAAGCTTTGCTAGTTGTGTAGGTTTTGGTCACCGAGGATATAGAGGTACAACTGGTAAAGCTGGCGGTATGGCTACTACTGGAAAGATCTTAAAGTGTCTGTTGCTGAGACAACTCAAAAGAATTATTCAAACTTGGGTAGGTCATTGTCATGGGTACTTGATCGATTGGTAAGGGAAAGGAACTTACAACCATTACAAGCTAAGCCTTCTAAGAGTTAAGGTTAGCCTAATCATTGGACTGATCAATATTATGCCTATCATCAATATATAGGCCATCTTACATATCACTATAGGACTCTAATGGACAAGATTTAAGATGTTACTGATAGCAAATAGATTACTAAACCAAAGAAAAGGGAAAAGAAGAAAGGGAAATATAATATGGTCCCGCATCCTATATCGATGATTAGTTCAGGCTTACTAGAATGGCATGTTCCATGTGACTTGTATGGTAATAAGTATTTAGCCATTACTTGCCCTATACAATTAGAGCTAGATGAGGTAGATAAATTGCCGGCATGTGTGATTTATTGCTGGGAATCACCTAGTGAAGATGAAGATGGTGTCAGCCTTATAGATTTATAGGATTCTAAAAATGAAGAAGAAAAACATAAGGTAAAGTTGATCACTCGAAGTGGTAGAGTTGTCCTGAAAGTAGAAAGACAGCCAGATTCTCAGCCATTGCCTATATAAAAAAGGAACAAGTAGAGGACCAAATCCTTAAGTAGCTAAAGAAAACTCCTACTTATTTGTCTGAGATTTGCTTAGGTAGTCACCCTTACATAGCTAGAAAGTAGTGAAGGCTTGGTGTGAATCTACTGTGGCTACCGCCATTTCACCATTGGAATTGTTAGACTTGGTTGGAGGAAATGCAAAGTATAATATTGTATATACCAATGGAGATATGCCTGTTGAAGTTAGGGAACACAATTGTCCTTTATATACAAAGGCGAAGGTTAATAGGAAACATACAGCATGTGTGATGGTGGACAATGGATCCTTTATCAATGTCTGTCTACTTGTAGTGCTTTTAGCCTTTAGATTGGATGAGTCCATGTTAAGCAAGTCTGATCTGGTAGTCATAGCTTATGATAATTCTTGAAGACAAGCAATAGGTACTTTTAAGGCTAATGTGAAGATTGGGTCAATTGACGCCGAGGTAGAATTTGTAGTACTGCCAATACCAGCCAATTTTTCTATGTTGTTGGGAAGGCCCTAGTTTTAGAAATTGGGAGTAGTTCTATCTAATATCCACTAAATGATTAAGATTCCCTATAAAGGTAAAGTGGTTACCATAAAGGCTACTAGGGAGAATCGGGTTTCTGTCTTGGGTATAGCAAATCAACAATTTAATGGGTATCATGTAACTACCATTAATGCTGATGATGGAAGTGAGCAAGAGTATACTCCTTAAGTGATGAATATGATGAAGAGAATGAATTTTCCACCAGGAGCTGGATTGGGTAAAGATTTCTAAGGTCCTTCTGAAGCTATTATTACAGTAGGATAGACAAGCTGAAAGGATTAGGCTAGAGAAAGTTTGATGCTAAAACAAGAGTCCGTCAAAACCAGAAGGTGTTACACACATTCTGGATAACTTTGTGCCTGCATTTGTTGTTCCTCAGTATTGTGGTGAAATTGAGCCTGTGTTGTTTGGAGGAAAAGTCATTCCTAGATTTGATATATTGAATGATGTCTTCAATTGGGTTACTGGAACCATCAAGCCTACCAGGGGGTTTTGGGATGAAGAAATCATGATTAAGCTATCTAAATGGAATGAAGATGTTCCTAAGGAGGTTGTAACTCCAAAACTATTAGCTCCTAGGGTTAAGGGAAAAGCAAAAGCTTCATTTGAAATCCCTGTACTTGAGTTGAGAAAGGATATTGTAAAAGTTATCGCAAAAGCAAACCAAGAAGCTCAGTTGGATGCAGGGAATAGAGTAGGCTCATATGAAGCATCGAACTCGTAGGATGTAGATAAGGTTATTTTTATAGATATACATTTTGTACTTGAACTTTTTAATGATGATGTATGTAGCTTCTCTTATATTAATAATATGAATAATTTTTCTTATTTGTGTGATGTTTCGCATAATTTCATTTCATAAGATCATAATCATAAAGCATCTAGATTTGACATTAATTTAATAAATACTAATCCATTAAATCTTGGTGCTCTTGAAAATCCAAGAGAAATCTTGATAGCATTTGATGTTGCCGCTAAAGAGAGAAAATAATTGAAAAGAATATTAAAAAAATATGAAAGAGTTTTCACCTAGACCTATGAAGACATGTTAGGAATTGATCGTGCAGTCGTTGAGCATGCCATTCCCACCTATCTTGGGCATAAGCCTGTCAAGCAGAAGCTCAAAAGGCTTAGACCAAAATGGGCAGAGAAAGTTATAGAAGAAGTAAGAAAGCATATAGAAGCTAAGTTTCTAGTGGAAGTCCAGTATCCCACTTGGTTAGCAAATGTAGTTCTAGTGACTAAGAAAGACAGAAGGGTTTGAGTTTGTGTGTACTACAAGGATCTAAATAAGGCTTGTCCAAAGGATTATTTTCTACTTCCTCACATAGACATATTGGTAGATAGTGCAACTGCCTATGTAATGTATAGTTTTATGGATGGGTATGCCGGATACAATAAGATTCTGAACAAGATTGTTGATAAAATCAAGATAACATTTATCAGTGAATGGGGTACTTATGCTTACCAAGTCATGCAATTCAGGCTAAAGAATATAGGTGATACTTATCAGAGAATGGCTATAAAGATTTTGGATAATATGATCCATAAGCCACTTTGAAGCTTTAGAAAAGTTCTTTCAAGGGATTGATAGCTATAACCTTCATTTAAACCCAAAGAAGTGTGTTCAGGGTGACTTTAATGAAGCTTTTAGGACATGTTGTAAGTCAAAGAGGGATGGAAGTAGATCATGATAAAGTAAAGGCTATTAGAAAGATGCATGTGCTGTAGAAAGAAAAAAAAAAGCTTGAGTTTTTAGGCAGACTTCAATACATTAGTTGGTTCATAGCTAAGTTGACTTCCATGTACAGGCCTATTTTCATGTTGTTTTAGAAAGATAAACCAGTATTTTGGAATGATGATTGTGATGGAATATGACATGGTATGATAATCATGATAGCACAGCGGAAAAACAAAAATTTGATCATACATACCATACATATCCAAAGATAGGAACGAAAACATGCAATTTTAGGGTTTTGAAACTTACAATAGATGATGCCTTTTATTCTTTGATTTTGTGATGTCCAGCAACCAAGATGCCTTTATCCACCTTAGATCTCGATCACCAATGCCAAGGAATAGCCTTTTGCGCCACTCCCTCTATTCTCACACACACAATTACACCGTCGGCTTAAAAACGAGATTGCTAGATCTCTTTTTCGGTATTGTGTAAGGGTTATAGTTTGAAGCTACAAAACTTGATTTTGTACTTCTTTAGAATGCTATTACTGCTCAATAACACAAGAGAATGAGGAACAATCCTTTCTCTTTGTGAAAAATTGAACAAAAGAATTAAGAGAGAGAGAGTCACTATTCACGAGTTACTATTCACGAGTTACTATTCATGCCACAAAAAAATTAGGTTTAGGGTTTTATTTCTTTTAATATATATGCTTATCCTTTGGCAAGTCATTAATCTGAATTCAACTATCCTAAGATAATTAATTCAAACTTTATCACTTCCTAAAGATAAGTAATATATTTTGAATTAAACTCCTTTGAATTTAAATTCAAATTTGAAATAAAACATAAGACATTTAAATAAATGAAATCACTTAATTAAATATATAAGTAATTTAATTTAATTTAATTTAAATTCCTTTAGGCTTTAATATTCAATTAACTTAATTAACACAAGATAATTAATTAATTGAAATTAAACCTTATGGGCTGAATTTCTCTCTCTCATGGACCAAAGCCCAATAGCAATATTATAACCCATTACATACATTAATTTGACTTTAATTAAAAGTCCAAATTAATGTCCAATACTTAATTTAAATATTTTAAGCCCAATGCTTTGTGTGCGATCCTATAGGTTCATTTAATGTTGGCAATGAATTAATAAATTAATTCAAAGGCTATATATATTCTCTAGCAAGATATTATAGCATTCCAAATTAAATGAAAATGCATATGGCATTTGGTGACCTAATGCAATTTCGCATAGTCCCTTACCCATAAATATCAGAATTAATATAAGGCATGGAACTAGTCATCCTTATATACATTAATTCATTTCTTGATATTCCAGTGACACTGAACTCTCAGATAAATAATGATCACTCATTATTTCATCTCGGTATGGCCATACACTTCTCAGTTCACTGATCAAGTGGCCGGTGATATTTTTCTCTCTTATCGAGAGGGGTAATCCCTTCACTTCTCTCATGCTCTCTAACATGAATCAGTGCATACCCAATCATACCCGTACTTGTCACTCTGTTACGAGCACGTTAGGTGTATGTCAAAGTACACAGTAATTCATAAAGAATTTCATAGAGATTTCAGGTCTAAGAACTCCGATACAAAACTTGCATATGAGAAATACTTATGACTTGTACCATGTAGTGTTCTCATGAGCGGATCGAATCCAGATACCATATTCTTTAACATGTATCTATGATCTCTGATTGACACTCTTGTCCTAATGATCCGTAAGACAAAACTCATAAGATCAGAGAGAGCATACTAGTCTTAATTCATTTATTATTCCCATAACAATGACTGACTAGGTATATTTAGAATGATGTCTCATTTATTTCAAGGTCTTACAATCCATGTGCCTCACACATGATAACTTAAACCGAAACAACACTCTTGGATAGTTTTATCAATTGATATGCACAGGAATACAAAGGATAAAACAAATGCCTCATTTTATTAATTTCAAGTGTTTCATTACAATGTATTGGGGCTAGGGCTTACACTAACAGATTGTCAGGTAACTTTTGAGACAATCAGGGAATATCTTCTGCATCCACCATTGTTGAGATTGCCACGAGCTGGGAAGCCTTTGATTTTGTATCTATCTATAGAAGACAATTCAATGGCATCCATGATGGCTCAAGAAGATGATTTTGGGATTGAATATACTATATATTATCTTAGTATGAAGTTTCTACCATATGGAGCTAAGTATGTGGAAGTAAAAAAGATTTAACTTATTGGTCATTTGAGCCTCTAAAAAGTTAAGGCACTGCTTTTATTCTTATAAGGTACAGGCAGTAGCCAAGTAGAATCCTCTTAAATACTTGCGAAAAGTGCCCTCACTATTGGGAAAAATAGGTAGGTGGCTGATTCTCTTGCAAAAGTTTGATATTGAGTACATTACTTGAAAAATCATCAAGGGAAGGGCTATAGCATAATTTTTAGTGAACCAACCATTAGAAGGGGAAGAAATATCTTATGAGTTCTTTGATGAGAACATTCAAGCTATAGCAGTCCAAGAATGGCAGATGTTCTTTGATGGAGCCATAAACAGCAAAGGCATAGGGACAGGAGTAATTCTAGTAACCCTCTAATAGAGAAAAGATGCCTTTAGCCAAGAAGCTCAGATATAGGGCTACAAATAATGAGGCTAAATATGAGGCATGCATCTTTAGATTGGAAGCTTTATTAACTCTGGGGCCAAGAAATACAGAAGTTTATGGCAATTCATCTCTGGTGGTCTAGCAAGCAAAGGGTGAATGGGCTATGAAAGAAGAATGATTGATGCCTTATGTAAAATGTTTAAAGGCCTCAAGTGATCAATTTGAGGTTTTTACTTTTGGGTATGTTCCTTAAGATGAAAATTAGTCAGTTGATGCTTTAGAGACATTAGTATCAGTGTGGGATAATCCTGAAAGAGTTAGCATGAAGGCCATACTCATTTTTACCTCTGATGGATATCGAGGCAAATGATGGGAAGCCTTGGTATTTTGATAATCGAAATTACCTTAAGAAGTCTATGTTTCCAAAAAAAAGCTACAGAAAAAGATTAGAAGATGTTGTGCAAGTTATCTACTCAATTTATCACTATAGGAGGGGTACTCTATAAAAAACAATCAGATAGCCTACAATTGAGATGTATAGATGAGAAAGAAGCCAAGAAAGTTATGGAAGAAGTACATCTTAGAGTTCATGGTGCTCATATAAATGGGCTAGCCTTGGCTAAAAAGATAATGCACCAGGGGTTTTTCTGGCTTACTATAGATACAGATTATTCTAGATATGTAAAGGAATGTCAGCTATGCCAGTAGTATGTTGATTTAAGCCATGTGTCGTGTCAGAGTTGTGTAATCTCACTTCACCCTAGCCATTTGTTACTTAGGGAATTGATATCATGGGGTTGATTTATCCACCATGATCAAATGGACACAGGTTCATTTTGGTGGTTGTTGATTACTTCTCGAAGTGGAGTCATTCAAAAATTTAGGTGTGATAGAGATGGCAAGGTTTATTGAAAAGAATCTAATATGTAGATATGGGCTTTCACACCATATTGTGTCAGAAAATGGGTTTCACTTACGAGGAAAAACTGAACAAATGCTCAAAGGATATGGAGTTCAACATCATAAATCTTTGCCATATCGTCCTCAGGTGAATAGATCGGTTGAGGCAGCTAATAAGAATGTTAAGAAAATTCTAGCTAAAATGGTAAGAACTTATAAGCTCTAGGCTGAGAAGTTACCTTTTGCATTATGGGGGCAAAGGACCATATCCAGGACTTCAACTGAAGCTACTCTTTTCTTGCTTGTTTATGAAACAAAAGTTGTGCTGACAATAGAGATTGAACACCAATCACTAAAGGTGGCTTTAAAAGCTGAATTGACAAAAATGAAATGGGCTAGACAGAGGTTGCTTTAACTTAACTTGTTAGATAGAGATAGGATGTGAGCCTATTATCATAACCGAGTTTATTAGAAAAGGTTGGCACGATCTTTTGGAAAGAGCAGTTTATTATACATACATTGAGTTATCTTGTTCAATATGAAAAGTAGTACATAGTATTTTTAAATTACACATTTAAATTTAAAGATCATCCTCTACTGCACTTGCTTGAGTTTGTCTCGGCCAATTTTCTCTGTTGTCAACCACAAGGCTAGATACTCATCTTTTATATGTAGCAAAAGTGGTAAAATTGCAGTTAGTTAGCCTCCGAATGTCAGCATTTGCATATAACTGAGCCGAGAGGTGATGGTAACCATAAAAAAAAGCAACAAATAAGGTATCTCCTTAAAATGATAACGGGCACCTTATGATGTCCTGTCGCTCCTCAATTTTTCAAACACATCAAGAGACTACACATAAAGTAGCTCAATACAGGCCATATAGTGGTACACATCCATAATATCCGTCTTGAGTTACATAGTCAGGTACTAGCCATGCACACATGAAATTGATATCACTATCACCTACTGTCGCCAGCCATGCAAAGCCTTCCTCTGGTGAGTAAAAATTATAAAGTCACCTTCTAGAAAGGTAATACCTCAAGGAGTATATGTTGATCACCTTAGGAAAAGGTTCTTCAAGTAGCCTCAGTTTCTATTATAGCCATGCCTAAAAAAATTAAAAAATTAAAAATGATGAAATAATGAAAAAAATGGTGAAATAAAAGCCTCTAGGGTAAGTTGGATTCATCTCAGGAAAAAGTAAGGCACAAGGTTGCATGAAAATCCAAACGGGTGCACTTTCCATGAAGAAAAGCTTGTGTGAAAGTCCACAAGGGGCACATTACCTTTTAAAATAATGACTGTACCTAGAGTAATAAGGGGCTTCCAAAAAAGGTTGTAGTAGGATTAGTACAGACAGTATCTAAGCCAAAGATAGTTTTAGTTAAGATGACAGGAAAGGGCCATAGGGTGATCCTGGTGCATCTTCTTCTCGAGGGCCCACACCACGTGTTTTGGCCTTCTCAGCTTCACTTGGTGCCAACTTGGAGAGTAGGTTAGCCCATTTAGAGACTACTATCAGGGTTATAGGGTGAGACATGCATAGTGTACAGGGGATGATTGTTGTATCCATATGCCTTGTTAATTACAACTATCAAACCCTGGACGCATTGATGGCCATAGCAGGATAGACGACATAGAGACTTGAGACTAAGGTTGTTAGTCTCAAGAATAGTAGGAGAGAGGGTTGTAAGCACCATACTGTATGACTTGTGCGTATAGAGATAATGGTGTACTAACAGGAGTTAGCCGTCAGATAGGTACATGAGAATGTGATCTATCTTGCAGGCTTTATAGGATAGATTTTGACTCGCCTAGCCCAGGCCATAGGATTTGAGTTGGAGGTGCCTTAGCCACAACCACCACCTATAGTCCCATCTCAGGCAGGTCTTTCAAAGCCTTCACAACTGCCACAAGGTCCTTCAGCCAGACTAGTCAACTGTTTATAAAAAATGCATGGCATCTTATCATAAGGTCCTTCCATATAGGGCAGCTTGTCCTTAGGAAGGTCCTTGCAACACAAATTGTCATAAGGGATGGAAAGCTTAATCAAACCTGGAAAGGCCCTTACCAAGTACATAAAATTTTTAATTATAATGCCTATCAATTGAAAGACCTATCCGAGAAACTAGTATTACACTCATGAAATGTTTCAAATCTCAAATTGTACTATCAATAGTTGATTTTGTTTCATATTCGTTGTAACACCCTTATCACTCCGATCATACGGAACAGTGCACGTAAACCGAAAATTTTTTTTCTTCTAATTAACTTTTAAATACCACTAAAATTCGATATTACCAATTACTTAAGTATTCAATGACCTATAACTGTTCCGAGTTACTATTCACATAATAAAATTTCGGCAATATAACGGCTGTATTTTAACTAGCCTCCTGAAAAACCAGACAAAACACAGCCTCTCAGAGGCACAACACTTCTAAAACAATCATTCCATTTTCCCCAAACTTCCATCAAACATCCAATAATTCAAAATAAACTATATCCACAACCACATATATATGTTTACATATTTTTACATGTCCAAATACTTATACATATCAGTCATTTATATACATGCCAAAACCTACATAATTTACTTAACAACATAATTTCTTTTCCTTCCATCCGTGCATCACCGCTCCTCCAGCTCTGTACCTGCATGCAGTAGAAACTACATGCTGAGCATAAACTATGCCCAGTGGTGACTAACAATCCTAATACTTTCTTTGCAATATTTATTTCTTTAATATACTTTATTTAATCAATTAAATTCTAATTGAATACAATTAAGCATTTTTCATCAAGTTCAAGTGGAAACAATTATTTTTCACATTATTTACACTTTTTTTCTCATTTATTTCATAACTACTGACAATTTTTCCTTTTTAGTCCTCAAAATTGTGCTAAATTCCAAAAATGTCCTTTTTGTCTTAATATTTACGATTTTGCCATTATAGTCATTTATTTTCATTTTCATTACACAAGTTTCATCATTATTCGTCATTTATTCTTTACTTTACTACTTTTGGATAAAATTACAGTTTAGTCCCTGTACCATAAAATTTTATCTTATTAACACTGTTAGGTCTCCAAAATTACTATTTTGCCCTTGTTAACCATTTCTCACTTAGGTTTACTTATTAATTACCTATTTTGGCAAAATTACCATTTTGCCCCTGAATTTTCATTTTCTTTTGTTTAAGCCCTTTTTCCACTTTAAACTTCATTTTTATCATTCTTTTCATTTCTTTTAACTTATTATCACTCTCATTTCATTTCATGCCCCTAGTACAGTACCGACAGAAATTCTCAGACTGGATACTCGAGACGTGGACCCCCATGAGCCATATATAGACTGAAAAATGATCTCAACGACCATTTTTTCACGTAGCAGATACCAGGTACAAACAGAAGCTATGGCGATCAGTGATCCTACCATAACTAAGCAAGTCGCCGTGACTTGCACCGCGGTACAGATGTCCCTATGGCTAGCCAATTATATTCTGAGCTAGGCTTTTACTGCCAGACTAATTCTAAGGGCATAATTTCATAAAAATTACAATCAAACTTTAATTTTTTTCATTATTTCATTAATCGAAAATACTCGTATTTATTTCTTTCCATTCTTTTACATAGATTGTGAATTATTCTACCATAATTCACCAAAATCATTCACTTTCTCATCAAATTGCACATTATTTCATATTAACTCCATATTTCCATTACTTACATAATTGAAATTATTCTCTAAAATATTCATTTAATTTCAATAAATTTCATAAAAATTTCTAAGCATATTATTTCATTTCTAATATCGTTTAAAAGCTTAAATTCATCATAATTCACAAAATACACTTAGGTTTACCTTAGGGTGCAATTCGGCCATCAAGGTAAGTATGCCATACAATTATTCAATAAATCATATAGGCATTTAAACATACTTATTCAAGGTCTAGTTACACTATTTCATCATCAATTTCCATTTAATCACCATTTTATCACTTAAACCCTAACTTACATAAAGGGTACTTAATTGGAATCAAAGAAATTACTAAGATTTATTAGTCACTAACCTTCCTTTCTTGCTCTAGGATGCCTAAGCTTCCTTTTCCTTGCCTTTAACCTTGGAAGCTTGCAATTCTCCTTGATTCCCTAAGAGAACCGAAATTTCAAGCCATCAAAACTCTAGTTTTTAACCCTCAAATGCTAAAAATAACATCATAAATGAAATCTAGGCACCCAAAAATATAAGTAGGCACCTTAGAAAGAATTTAAACCCATTGGTTTCACTTACCTCAAATGAAATCCTAAATTCTCTCTCCTAATTTTCCTTGATTTTCTTCCTTGATTTGAAGAGAGGAGGTCATAAAACTTAACTAGAGAGGCAGAAATTACTATTGGGTGGCTTGATTTAGTGTGAAATGGAGAGAGAAAAGAAGAAAAACTCAAGCAACAATGGTGAGGGGAGTTCGGCCAAGAAGAGGAGATAAGGAGGAAGATGACTTGCTGGCTTGTTCCAGAAAATTCACACTATATATAGGCCTTCTAAATGGATGAATTGGGCTTGGGTTGGCAATTGGGCTTAATTAAATAATTAAGGCCCATTAACTACCTAATTCAAGCCCAATTAAATTTCTCCTCTTTTCTTACTCCAAATCACTCCAAATTTGATTTCATAATTCTTATCACATCAAAATTAGGTAGTACACAAAATTTCGGCTCAATCGGAGTCCGTTACTGGTCCGATTCAACCAAACTAGTTCGATTCGACAACTGTCGACATCGCCGAAAAATTCATTTCTTTATACCAAAATATTCTACATGAAATTTCATGAAGATCTGCAAAATATGGCAATTTTTGGAGTTCATTTGATATTTTTAAAAATTTATGCAAAATCAAGTCAGCTTCTCTACTAGGGAAATTGACTCGCTACCTTTTTCGTATTTTTGACTTTCGGAGGCCTATTTGACCTCGATTTCACTTCAAATTTCAACCCCGGACTCACCATGACCAATACTTTCCGATGGTCAAATAAAATATTTTTTACTTTCGGGTCCGTTTTACGGCCCGGGTGCACTATTCACCATCGGAATTTACTGTTCACGGCCAGACCGGTGTTGAGGCCATTACAATTCTCTCCTACTAAAAGAAATTTCGTCCTCGAAATTTACTTGTAGTGAAGAGATGGGGATACTGATATCTCATAGTTGCTTCTGGTTCCCAAGTAGCTTCTTCAACATTATGATGGTGTCACAGTACCTTCACTAATGGAACCTGCTTGTTTCTGAGTTGACAGACTTCTTTTGCTAAGATTTTCACTGGTTTCTCTTCATAGGTCATGTCATCAGCCACTTGAATCTCTTCCTGTGTAATCACATGACTAGGATCCGATCTGTATCTACGGAGCATAGACACGTGGAACACGTCATGTATCTTTTCTAGTTCAGAAGGCAACTTTAATCGATATGCTACGGGACCCACTCGCTGAAGTATCTCATAAGGGCCAATAAATCTAGGACTTAACTTGCCCTTCTTTCCAAATCTTATGATCTTTCTCCACGGAGATACTTTCAGGAAAACTCGATCTCCAACCTGAAACTCTATGTCCTTCCTTTTCAAATCAGCATAGGACTTCTGACGATCCGCAGCTTCTTTCAATCTACCTTTAATGACCCGAACTTTCTCTTCAGAATCACGGATCAAATCAGAACCTACTAACTTCCTTTCACTCAATTCGGTCCAACATAAAGGAGTTCTGCACTTTCTACCATACAGTGCTTCAAAAGGTGCCATTTTCAAGCTGGATTGGTGACTGTTATTGTATGCAAACTCTGCCAAAGGTAAATGCTTTTCCCAACTGGATCCAAACTCTAGAATGCAACATCTAAGCATATCCTCCAAAACCTGGATCACTCTCTCGGACTGGCCATATGTCTGAGGGTGAAAGGCTGTACTAAAGTGAAGCCTCGTACCCAAAGCATCTTGAAAATTATGCCAGAATCGAGAAGTAAACCTCGGATCCCTGTCAGAAACAATGGAAGATGGCACTCCATGCAATCTTACTATCTCATTAATATACAATTCCGCCAGTTTAGACAAAGGATAGTCCATCCGTACTGGCAAAAAGTGAGCTAACTTGGTAAGTCGATCTATAATCACCCAGATGGCATCATGTTTCTTCTGAGTCAGTGGCAAGCCTGTCACAAAATCCATGGTTACTCGGTCCCATTTCCACTTTGGTACTAACAAAGGATGCAACAACCCTGAAGGAACTTGGTGCTCAGCTTTTACTTGCTGACAGATCAGACATTTACTTACAAATTCTGTCACATCTCGCTTCATACCTGGCCACCAATATAAAGCTTTCAAATCTTGATACATTTTATTGCCTCCAGGATGCATTGCATAACTTCTATGATGTGCTTCAGTTAGAATACCTTTCTTCAACTCTTCCTAGTTTGGAACACAAAGCCTTTGCTTAAAATAAAGGCTCCCATCATCACTCAAGGAGTAATTCTCTACACTGCCATTCTGAAGTCTATTCTTAATGCTCATCAACCAATCATCTTCTTTCTGAGCAGTCTTAACTTGATGCACAAAGTCAGGCTTTAATTGCAATTCAGCTACCAGGGCTCCATCTGAAGCTAAACTTAAATGGACATTCATAGCTCGAAGAGCTGCAAACAAAACAATCAATTACTATTGTAAAACAATCACTTGTACTAATTACTTAAGGGTATTCACATCACCTGACATAAATTTCCTGCTAAGTGCATCAGCTACTACATTAGCTTTTCCTGGGTGGTAATCGATGTAGCAATCATAATCCTTGATCAATTCCAACCAGCGCCTTTGTCTAAGGTTAAGTTCTTTCTGAGTAAGAAGGTATTTTAAACTCTTATGATCTGAGTAGATATAGCATCTCTCGCCATATAAATAATGTCTCCAAATTTTCAGCGCAAGAACAATGGCTGCTAACTCCAGATCATGGGTAGGGTAGTTCTTCTCATGTGTTTTCAACTGTCGGGAGGCATATGCAATCACCCTGCCTTCCTGCATCAAAACACACCCTAATCCATTCCTGGATGCATCGCTATAGACCACAAAATCCTTACCCGATTCAGGTTGAGTAAGAATTAGAGTTTCAGTCAACATACTTTTAAGTCTTTCAAAATATTTTTGACAAGCATCAGTCCACACAAATCTAACATCCTTCTGTAGTAACCGGGTTAAAGGTATTGCAATAGTAGAAAAACCTTTAATGAATCTCCTATAGCACCCGGCTAAACCCAGAAAACTCCTCACTTTCGTAACATTCTTGGGTGGTTTCCATTGGATAATCGCATCAATCTTTGAAGGATCCACTTTAATACCTTCTGCCGAGATTACATGACCCAGAAAAGACACCTCATTTAACCAGAAGTCACATTTACTAAACTTAGCGTATAACTGTTTTTCCCTTAGGATTTGCAGAACAATCTTCAGATGCTTATCATGTTCTTCCGGCGTCTTGGAGTAGACCAGAATGTCATCAATAAAAACTACTACAAACTGGTCCAAATAGGGATGAAAAACCCTATTCATCAAGTCCATAAAGGCAGCTGGAGCATTCGTAAGCCCAAAAGGCATAACCAGAAACTCATAGTGGCCATACCTGGTACGAAAAGCAGTCTTCGGCACATATGCTTCTTTCACTCCCATTTGATAATAGCCTGATCTCAAGTCAATCTTTGAGAAAACACCTGCTCCCTTAAGCTGATCAAACAAGTCTTCAATGCGAGGGAGAGGATACTTGTTCTTAATGGTAACTTTATTCAGTTGCCTATAGTCAATGCACAACCTGAGTGTACCATCTTTCTTCTTGACAAACAGGACTGGCGCTCCCCAGGGAGAAACACTGGGCCGAATAAACCCCTTATCTAACAATTCTTGCAATTGAATTTTCAATTCCTTTAACTCTGCAGGGGCCATCCTATAGGGAGCAATAGAAATAGGTACAGTACCTGGAGCAACCTCAATAGAAAATTCTACCTCCCTGTCAGGTGGTAAACCAGGCAACTCATCAGGAAAGACATCCTGAAACTCCCTGACAGTAGGTACTTCTGACATCTTTGGACTGACTTTCTTTGCTTCCACTGCATAACACATGTAAGCCACACATCCTTTTCTAATCAACCTTTTAGCAGCAGTGGCGGATATCACATCGGACAGAAAATCAGTTCTCACACCTACCACTGTAACTTCTTGATCATCGCTAAGCTTTAAGGTGACTCTCTTCTTTCTGCAATCGACATTCGCTTGGTGGGCGGATAACCAATCCATCCCCAGAATCATGTCAAACTCATGGAAAGGCAAAGCGATCAGGTTTGCCAGGAAGATGTGTCCCTGGGCACTAATAGGACACTGTCTGTACATTTTATCTACCACTACACTATGCCCCAGAGGATTGCTCACCAAAACATCCTGGTCCAAGCATTCCTCTTTCATCCCTCGATCCCGTGCTAAAGCAGTGCTAATATAAGAATGCGTGGAACCTGGATCAATCAATGCATACACCGAATCAGATAACAAGAGAAACGTACCGACTATCACATCTGGGGTGACCTCATCTTCACGTGCTCTGACAGCATAGGTCTGACCCGATACTCTCCTCTGACCCTGTGATGTCTGCCCAATAGGTCTGGAGGCCGAAGTGTGAGGGGCGGCTCCCCTACCACGACCTCTAGGAGCTGAGGATCCTGTACCTGATGCTGGTGAATTAATTGAGGTAGTCTGCATGGCAGGACAGTCTCTGATCCGATGATCTCTGGATCTACATCTGAAACAGGCTCCTGTCAGAAATCTACACTCTCCAGAATGAAACTTACCATAGTGCTCACAAGCCACTGTAGAATCACTATCTCGGTCTCGAGGGGTACTAATAGTCGGAGCTCTGCCTCGAGATGCACCACCCTAACCTCGGCCTGCTGCTACAGGTGACTGTCCCTGAAATTCCTGAGATACCTTTGCTTTCTTCCCTTTTTCACTGAATTGTCCCTGCTTCCTCTTTTGCTAAAATCGAGACTGTCTCTCAACCTGCTCAGCCTGAGTCGTCTCTAACTTTATGGTTGCTTCCACCATAGCACGCAAGGTAGGATACTTCTGAGCTCCAATGATATGTTTAAGCTCAGTATGCAGACCTCTTTCAAATTTGTAACATAATTTCTCCTCTGTAGCCTGGCCTTCATCCAGGTAAGCACTCAACCGCTCAAATTCTCTTTCATACTCTGCCACTATCTTGTTTCCCTGTTTTAATCTCCAGAAAGCCTCTTGCATAGTGGCCTTATACTCGGACCCAATGTATTTCTTCTCAAACTGGTCCACAAAGTACTCCCAACTCAACTGATCTACAGGAGTATGTCTTCTGACTGAATCCCACCAAATGAATGCAGGACCCTGAAGTAATGCTACAATACCGTCAAATTTTTCTTCCAGTGGACTGTGGGTTATTTCAAACAATTTCTTTATCTTATATAGCCATTCTTAAGCCACTGCAGGTGTCAAAGGTTCTCTACCAGAAAAGTCTTCTGCCCCCAATCTCTTTAATTGTTTCAGGATAGGTCTCCACCTAGGCGGGGCTGGCTGAATCTGTACTACTATCGGCTGAGGCGGCGCCGGAGCTGGAGCTGCCTGCAGTCTCTGCTGAATATAGTCAGCCATCAAATCAAGGAAATCCGGCTGAGGGAAAGGAGGCGGTGCTACAGGAGGAGGGTTCTGTTGTGGGGCCTCTTGTCGCCCAATATTACTCGATGCCTCACTCCTGCTGTCCGCTGACTGTTATCCTCAGTCAGTAGACATCTTTTCACTATAAAACAAAAAGGAGCAGATGCACATTAGTTCCAAAACACCCACTTCCAAAAATAATTGGCATGTATATACATATAAATCAATTAATACCCACTCCGATCTTAGAACCGTCTAAACCTGGCTCTGATACCAATAAAATTGTAACACCCTTATCACTCCGATCATACGGAACAGTGCACGTAAACTGAAATTTTTTTTCTTCTAATTAACTTTTAAATACCACCAAAATTCGATATTACCAATTACTTAAGTATTCAATGACCTATAACTGTCCCGGGTTACTATTCATATAATAAAATTTCGGCAATATAACGGCTGTATTTTAACTAGCCTCCTGAAAAACCAGACAAAACACAGCATTTCAGAGGCACGACACTTCTAAAACAATCATTCCATTTTCCCCAAACTTCCATCAAACATCCAATAATTCAAAATAAACCATATCCACAACCACATATATATGTTTACATATTTTTACATGTCCAAATACTTATACATATCAGTCATTTATATACATGCCAAAACCTACATAATTTACTTAACAACATAATTTCTTTTCCTTCCATCCGTGCATCACCGCTCCTCCAGCTCTGTACCTACATGCAGTAAAAACTACATGCTGAGCATAAACTATGCCCAGTGGTGACTAACAATCCTAATACTTTCTTTGCAATATTTATTTCTTTAATATACTTTATTCAATCAATTAAATTCTAATTGAATACAATTAAGCATTTTTCATCAAGTTCAAGTGGAAACAATTGTTTTTCACATTATTTACACTTTTTTTCTCATTTATTTCATAACTACTGACAATTTTTCCTTTTTAGTCTTTAAAATTGTGCTAAATTTCAAAAATGTCCTTTTTGTCTTAATATTTACGATTTTTCCATTATAGTCATTTATTTTCATTTTCATTACACAAGTTTCATCATTATTCGTCATTTATTCTTTACTTTACTACTTTTGGTTAAAATTACAGTTTAGTCCTTGTACCATAAAATTTTATCTTATTAACACTGTTAGGTCTCCAAAATTACTATTTTGCCCTTGTTAACCATTTCTCACTTAGGTTTACTTATTAATTACCTATTTTGGCAAAATTACCGTTTTGCCCCTGAATTTTCATTTTCTTTCGTTTAAGCCCTTTTTCCACTTTAAACTTCATTTTTATCATTCTTTTCATTTCTTTTAACTTATTATCACTCTCATTTCATTTCATGCCCCTAGTACAGTACCGACAGAAATTCTCAGACTGGATACTCGGGACGTGGACCCCCATGGGCCACATATAGACTGAAAAATGATCTCAACGACCATTTTTCCACGTAGCAGATACCAGGTACAAACAGAAGCTATGGCGATCAGTGATCCTACCATAACTAAGCAAGTCGCCGTGACTTGCACCGCGGTACAGATGTTCCTATGGCTAGCCAATTATATCCTGAGCTAGGCTTTTACTGCCAGACTAATTCTAAGGGCATAATTTCATAAAAATTGCAATCAAACTTTAATTTTTTTCATTATTTCATTTCTCGAAAATACTCGTATTTATTTCTTTCCATTCTTTTACATAGATTGTGAATTATTCTACCATAATTCACCAAAATCATTCACTTTCTCATCAAATTGCACATTATTTCATATTAACTCCATATTTCCATTACTTACATAATTGAAATTATTCTCTAAAATATTCATTTAATTTCAATAAATTCCATAAAAATTTCTAAGCATATTATTTCATTTCTAATATCGTTTAAAAGCTTAAATTCATCATAATTCACAAAATACACTTAGGTTTACCTTAGGGTGCAATTCGGCCATCAAGGTAAGTATGCCATACAATTATTCAATAAATCATTTAGGCATTTAAACATACTTATTCAAGGTCTAGTTACACTATTTCATCATCAATTTCCATTTAATCACCATTTTATCACTTAAACCCTAACTTACATAAATGGTACTTAATTGGAATCAAAGAAATTACTAAGATTTATTAGTCACTAACCTTCCTTTCTTGCTCTAGGATGCCTAAGCTTCCTTTTTCTTGCCTTTAACCTTGGAAGCTTGCAATTCTCCTTGATTCCCTAAGAGAACCGAAATTTCAAGCCATCAAAACTCTAGTTTTTAACCCTCAAATGCTAAAAATAACATCATAAATGAAATCTAGGCACCCAAAAATATAAGTAGGCACCTTAAAAAGAATTTACACCTATTGGTTTCACTTACCTCAAATGAAATCCTAAATTCTCTCTCCTAATTTTCCTTGATTTTCTTCGTTGATTTGAAGAGAGGAGGTCATAAAACTTAACTAGAGAGGCAGAAATTACTATTGGGTGGCTTGATTTAGTGTGAAATGGAGAGAGAAAAGAAGAAAAACTCAAGCAACAATGGTGAGGGGAGTTCGGCCAAGAAGAGGAGATAAGGAGGAAGATGACTTGCTGGCTTATTCCAGAAAATTCACACTATATATAGGCCTTCTAAATGGATGAATTGGGCTTGGGTTGGCAATTGGGCTTAATTAAATAATTAAGGCCCATTAACTACCTAATTCAAGCTCAATTAAATTTTTCCTCTTTTCTTACTCCAAATCACTCCAAATTTGATTCCATAATTCTTATCACATCAAAATTAGGTAGTACACAAAATTTTGGCTCAATCGGAGTCCGTTACTGGTCCGATTCAATCAAACTGGTTTGATTCGATATCTGTCGACATCGCCGAAAAATTTATTTCTTTATACCAAAATATTCTACATGAAATTTCATGAAGATCTACAAAATATGGCAATTTTTGAAGTTCATTTGCTATTTTTAAAAATTTATGGAAAATCAAGTCACATTCCCTACTAGGGAAATTGACTCGCTACCTTTTTCGTATTTTTGACTTTCGGAGGCTTATTTGACCTCAATTTCACTTCAAATTTCAACCCCGGACTCACCATGACCAATACTTTCCGATGGTCAAATAAAATATTTTTAACTTTCGGGTCCGTTTTACGGCCTAGGTGCACTATTCACCATCGGAATTTACTGTTCACGGCCAGACCGGTGTTGAGGCCATTACATTCGTTCACTTCAGTTATATTGCTATTTAAGCAGTTATCTTTTATATGTTAGTTTGGATTGTCTTATCTTTGCTCACTTTGGCTATAGCACCATTTGAGCATTATCTCATTTATTTAGTTCGATTTTCATTTTTGCTTAGTCAGGATATATCACTATTCAAGTAGTTATTATATTTCAAACCTCCATTAGCAAGTAGTATTAATAAATTTCAAATTTATTCACATATTCGAGTAGTATTTATTGTTATTACCATATCAGTTATTTTTCTTTGTTTGCTTAGTTTGGCTATATGACCATACGAGTAATTAATTAGTATCTCATACCTCAAGAGCAAACACTAAGCATGAAGCTCAAAATTTTTCATACCACTAATATTGCACAAGTTCAGAGACAAAAGTATTTCATTAATCCAAAAATAGTTTTATAGGGAAAGGACAAAAACAAAATCCAAGAAAAGCATCCCAACTAATTTTAGATGATTTTATTTTATTGCGATAATTAGCTTGTTGCCATAAGATAGCCACTTATCAACAGCTAAGTCTATTGCCTTTTCCTCTAGCTCAGAGCACTTCTTCTTAAACTCTACTTTCTCCTTGAGGCTCCTCTCTAACTACACCCCTTTAGCTTAATTATCTTTTTTCTCCTTATTAAGAAGGCCTCTACCTTTGAAGCTCACTTATAAGCTCAACAGCTTTCATTTCAGCTTTAGTTACTTTTTTCTCCACCTAGGTAACCTTTATCTCAATCTCGCCAAGCTTAAACCACAAACAGTTGCAACTTGTTCTTCCTTTCACCACACTGCAATCAATTTATTCATTTTTATGATAATTGCACCACCGATTATTGATCCTTACGTTACAAGTTAGCTCTCCTATCAATTATGAAATCAAATATTTTGGTAAAACTTTACCTTTATCTAGTGTTTTTTATGTATGCTGGTAAGTTGTTCAACATTTAAGCTAAAAAATGGTGCCACCTTGCTTGGCACACAAGAAAGATGATGTACAAAAGTGGTGAAGTCCATGTTTGCAGTTCTGTACACTTTCCACTACTTTTGCCAGATGCTTGGGACTTTATCTATCATTATCTTCAAGTCTTTCTCCTTCTATCTAGGCTCAAAGGGCTTACTTTAGGCCTATTTATTTTTGCTGTAGGAAGTATTGAGGCAGTAGTCTAGACTTGTTTTCCTTATTGGTTTAAATTGCCAGAACATCATCCAAAATCTCTACTACTCAGCACATCGGGATAATCTTAGCCCTAGGAGTTAAATTTACTTTAGTTAGGCTCTTAAGTTTGGTACCACTAGCTCTTTCAGCCTTTTACCTCTAAACTTTCATAGCCTTAGCAAAGCTTAGGTTGTTGGTCCTCTTTATAGCTATAAAAAACCACACAAAGAGAAACATATGAGAATTGATTACAAGAGAAAAAAAAAACAAAAGAAATTACCTTTCTTCTTCTTATTCTAAGCTCTGCTAGGGGTAAAAGGATTAAGCTATATCTTTATGTCTCTCTTTTCGGTGGCAAACACTTTCCACTGAACCAAGGTAGGCTAGCCACAACTAATCATCATTCCTTTTGACAAATCGACCCCATGAAGTTCTAAAAGGGAAGTTTTTATCCATATTTTCCAGTATAAAAAAGTGATTTTTTAGTTTTTCAAAAAGTTTGGATTGCTTGTAAAGGCACCATATCTAGGTCAAGCTTGGATGTAGTGATGGTCTTTGTAGCTATCTAAAGCCTAACTACATGTGTATCTCGAAAGAGTTAAACTATAAGATTGATGTCGTGTTTGGCTTTTTATATTTGTAAAGTAGATAGAGTTTGCCATGCATTTGAATGAAATTGCCCGATGGTTAGGTCCTAACGATTCAAGAAGGAAATCTCAAAATTAGTTAGAGGCAAGTTTAGTTTGACCTTAGAGTCCACCTTGTAAAGTACTAATCGTCGCTTGCCACTAAACTTGGCAATGGCTTTTAGGGATGCATTTGGGCTCGAATCTCATATTTATTGTATATTCCAAGCCACTCTTTCAAGGACATCAAGTTAGAATCCCTGATAACTGAGCTGATGCTTGTTATGCAAGCTGGCCTTTTTAGATTCCTTGGTTCTTTTCTTTCAAGTATTATCTCCTTGCTTATAAATCATTTTTCTACCAAGCTGCTAGGGTTACTGTCATCTAGTAACCCTTTACAAATTCTAATTTCTTCACTAAAACCCTCTGATACACTCATGAAAAAAATAAAGAGAAAGAATAAAAGAACAAGACAATAGAACAAACCTATTAAATGAGAACTTTCTATAGAAATCATCTAAATGTGATGCACACCAAACCTCGTAGGCATTCAGTTTGCTCTTAAAAACCCATTTTTAGGGCTTAAGACCAAACAAGGTTAATTTAACTTGTGAAAATTGGTCGCTTCACAATGGATAAGGTTTTATTCCTATTTATTGTTGATGATCAATGATAACTTTGATTTTAATGTTTATTTTTAGGATAATTTTATGTGTTTTAGTATCTCATCTTGCATGCTTTTTGTGTTTTTAAGTGTTAAAATGCTCTTACTATGTTTATTTTAGTTATTTTGATAAATTTAGAGTTTTTGGGTGATTAATAGTGTTAATTTGAATTGTGTGTAGAAAAATAGGCTAGAGCACAACTAAGACCAATTGGTCTCAATCGTGTCCTTTGTAGAAACTCAAAACTCACCATTTCACCAAAAGTCGCAGTTGAGACCAATTGGTCCTAGTCATGGCCAATGTAGCCTACGAAGATCAAACATCCAAAAGGTTTCCTCGGTTGAAATAAATGTGTCCCAGCTGTGGCCAAAGTAAAGTACCACTCTGTCTTCTCATGTCTCGGCTAATATAAAAGTGTCCAAGTCATGGCTTCCTAGATACCTGTATAAAAGTTGTAGAGTTATTTGTTTTAAAAGAGATCTATTTAGGGTTTCGTGTAGAGGCTATTTTATAGAGAGAGAAAAAATGTAGTTTTCTATCTTGAGAGCTTTCCATACATGGTTTCATAGTTTTACTCGTAAAAATCACTCTTTTAGTTTAGTTTTACTTCAAGAACATAAAAATAGCCTTAGTTTTAGCTTACTTACTTCAAGTTATAGCTTACAATCAAAGTATAGTTTAGAGAAGGAGAGAAGGAGCATCATCAACGTCAATCTTCAACTTTAAATGGGTTTTATAGTTTTTTCTTTCACTTGTCTTTTACATCATGGATAGTGAGTAGTCTTTTAGTTGCTTGGGAGATCTTTGAACCCTCTACTCACAATGTGAATATTGAATATATTTTGATTTATACATGAATGAATGGTCTATTTCACTATTATTTATTTTTATCCCATGGGTTTTCAACATCAAGTTATCTTTTATGCATGGATGAATGGTTTTTATCATATGTATTTAATGGGTGTTGAGCTTAAGTGGATTGGATGCTATGAATGATTTTGCTCAGTTTTTCTATCATAACTGTTGTCTATTTTAGATTGCTCCAGAATAGGACTCTAGATGTGCAGTGATTGTGGTTTTAGGACTAGAATGTGGAGTGAAATAGATGGGTTTTTGGTTGTTTGGCTTCGAAATGGAAAAGCAAATCGAACTTAGAATTTTAGACCCGTGCTTAGGCTAGTTGTTGGGCTTGCTCCGGAATGGGACACTTGGCAATTAGAGTAGCTTGCTTTGGAATGGTACGTTTGGGTTAAAAGGGTTATCTCGGATTCATTCATGTATACTTTTAGGTAAAATTAATTCACATTGGGTATGGGGTGGATGAGTAAACCTCGAGCAACGTTTCCTTATATAGATTTTTACACTTGTTAATTTTTCATAATTTAGCTCTTACTTGAATTACTACTAGTTTGAATTTAATTTCTTCCCATTGCACATTTTAGCATTTAAAGTCTTCATTTTAGATAACCATAGCACAATCATAAAAAATTTTGGGAGTTCTTTAGCATACTATTGATTTTCTTAACTTGCACACACAATTCCTTGGGTACAATATTCGAGAGTCTTAAAAATACTCCTCTTTACTACTTTTCAATCTAGTATACTTGCTAAGGTCGCAACAATCAACCTACGTAGGCATCTGCTAGGCAATATAAGGTAGGTATCATGGAGTCGCCACCAATAATACATTAGGAAAGTGATTTCTAACCTTATTATACCAAAACCAAAGATAGTTTGGGGCCTCACTCTTATTTATACCTTTGGTTAGTGTTATATAAGTGGATTTTAATGATTAATTTATTTTATCTTTCACATGAGCTATGATGTTTTGAAAAGTAAGGCAACACTCTAGCACATTAGAAAGCTATAAAGCATGCATATTGAAAATTATAAAAGCATGGCATAGAAAGCATTAAATAATATAAGAATAAATGAACAAATCATACACAAAAGTGGGTAGTTTATTTGTAGTTTCCATTTTTATGGGGACAATGGTCCTCGCTTGTATTCTTACAAAAGGACTATGTTTTGGGTGCACTTTGGATAAAAAAGAGGGCATTAAGCCCATGCAACTTTTCAAAAAGAATCGTGCTAGGTAATTTTAAGGTAAAAAATTATTTGCATTTATAAGAAAAATCCTTAATTTTACATATTATTTTATGGGTGAAAATCGGGGCATTGGTCCCTTTATTATAGAAAAATCCCACTCAAACATTTAGTGAGTTTTTTATTAGTGCCAAATCTGCAAGTGCACGGTTTACCGATTATAGTACTTAAGATATCATTTCCACAGGGAAATGATGAATGAGTACACACTATTACTCAATTCTTAATCTTGTTTACAATATTCAAGATTTATTAAATTAACTAAAATCTATTTGACAACTAGACATACTAAATTAACCTAGTTTAGTGATAATCAAAGAAGACAATTAAAGATTGATATTATAAGATATAAATTGAACTTGAACTAATTCTCTCACTTAAATTTTAATCTTAAAATGCAGACTAGGTTGGATTAATGTCCTAATTCATTCTCTCAACATGAAATAGTTAATCTTAAAACATGCATGTATAATTCTAATCCTTAATTCTCATTAATGTGTTAGTTAATTATAAACACTTATTCTAAAATTGAGAGCCAACCTATAGTAATTACCCTAATATCCCGATCTCTCAAGTGATGTTTTGATAATGAATCTTTACTAGTTATAAGGGAGAATATATTTCTCAATCATACTCTCGCTTATATTAATTATGTATAAAATACTAACAAAGAATTCTATAAATAAGACTAAGTATATATTACTAAGAATATGAAAGATATAAACATCAATGTTCAAGTTCCTAAAGTGAATATCATTTAACTAAATATAAGAAGAAGTATAGATAAGATATAGTAAAAAGAAATCTCTCAACCCTTTTCCACTCCCTAAGTAGATCTTCTTCTTCTTTCTTTTCTTCTTCTTAAAAGATCAAACTAAAAATGTACTAATTACATTGAAAGAAAAATAGGAATTGTTAAAATTGTTCTTTCCATAACTTGTGTGTATATATTTCTAACTACTTCTTTTGTCAATATATATTGGATTCCAATCCTTGTGTCCTTCAGAAATGCCCCTCTAAAAGTTGGTAACTCTTGATGGAATGACATGAATCTTTAAGTGTCCTTTCAAAATTAAGCACCAAAATTCCTTTTGTTGTCGCGCCCCCGAAGGATGTCGCGCTCATGGCCCCATATATCTTGACTTTTTCTCTCTACGTTAACCTTCTCCTTTTAAGCCTTGTTGTGTGGTGCTTGTGACTCCTTCTATGCTCATGATAGGACTTCCTCTTTTGCTTGAATTCTGCCTTTTTTTTTTCCTTAGTTCTAGTTCCTTTACTCCCTACACACACTTTCAAAAAAAATACATAAAAGCACCATGTTTCACATAAAAACATAACTAAAACTAAATATTTACTTCACAAAAATATTCACAAATTATGCATGAATTAACCCAAATCATTTTTTAGGTTAACATTCGAAAAATAATTTATTTGCAATCAATAAAGAAAGGCATGAAGGAATAATAATACAAGTAAGATGAAATATATAAATTGGGATATTGATAGATTTGGGAACATTGGTTCCCTCATGCATATTTGTAAACTCTTTTATGTGATTTTTGAAAAAATGAGTGGATATTGGTCCGCTTTATTAGAAAAATCTCAATTAATTAAGTAGAAAATATTTTGTTGTTTTTAATTTAAGCACATAAAAGCCTTTATTATTACATACTTTGCAAGAAATAACAAAAAATAAAGAATAATTAAATATAGACCCAAATAATAAATGGATGAGGAAATAAAGTAAATCCTAATAAGTTAATCCGCTCCACCTTATTCTCCATCCCAACTTAGAAGGGGCGATGTGTTAGTGCATATAAAAAATATGGCAGAAAAATAATATTGGTTAATAACAAATTAAATAAAACAATAAATGATAAATAATTAACTAAACTAATTGATTTAAATGAGTAATTAATCCTAAACAATAAATAGACAATAGATAGAATGCATGATGCACCCGGAGTTCATGTAGCGTTGCATGCATCAACACGAATATGATAAAACAATAGATAAGTACAATAAATAATAAATACATAATTTAATGAAATAAATGATAGATAATGAACAATAAATAATTAGTTAATCCAAATAAATTAAATAAATAATCAATTTAATATAATAGACATAAACTAGATAAAATACGTAAGATACATGATGCATCCGGAATTCATGCTACATATATAGGCACGCACATGCTACAACATTTAAATAAATACAATAATTAAATATATAAAAATATAATAAAAAGCAAAATAGTTCATTAAAAACATAGCTTATTTATTGTAAATAACAATACCAACAACAAAAACAACAACAACAATATATTGCCTAACTAAATAAAAATAAGATTAAAATATAATTTAAAATAGCTATAATAAATAAAATAAATAAATACATGAATATGCAAAAAGAAGTAAATTCACATTATATAATAAATTACATTGCATAAAATAACATAAATTAAAATAAAGTGAAAAAATATATTAACAAATAATAAAAAAATATGCGCAATAATAAAATAATAGAATTAAAGGAAATCAAATATTTGCATAATTTTATAAATAAAAAATAAGCAAGTAAATCACGGGTATTAATTAATTAGGATAAATAAATAAATACAAATATAAAAGCAATATTAATAAAAAAATATTAAAAGAATATTAATAAAATAACATTGATAAATTGAACAATATTATATATATAAATATAATATTAATAACAATAACAAATAACATTATAAAACATAAAATTAATAAAATAAACAATATATAAAACACAATTTAAATTAAATGTAAAATAACAAATAAGCTAAAATGATAAATTAAAATAATGAACTAATGTAATGTAGAATATATATTTTAAATGAATTGAAAGAATAAATCAAAGAGAAAGAATGATGCAAATGAAGGAAATAACAAAAGCGAATAGAACTAACTATTAGAAGTTAGGCCAATCTACAGTAGCAAAAAAAATAATAAAATAAACAAATGACAGCACAAGCCAATATAAATGGAGGCATACATGAGTGACGTACGCTAAGAGAAGAGTAGGAGTAACAATGTGCACGAGAGAGATAGGCAGCAGAGGTGACCAAGTCAGTCTAGTCATGGGCCAAGAGTGTGAGTCGGCCCAACTCAAGACCATGACTCAACCCAGAAACAAATTCCAGCAACTGAAATGACACTAGAAGCCATGAAAAAACACCAAAATCCACCAAAAATACAATTTTAATCATTTTAATGTAGGAATTTTTACAAAACTATACAGAAAAAATAAAACAATAACAATAAATACAACAACTTGCATTTTTTTTTCATTAATACAATTTTTAAATTTTTAATATCAAAAATACAACTTTTATAATTATCTTACTAAAATTCATATCCTCATGTGTTTATCCCTAAATTCTCACTTCCCTATTTTTTCATTCTCCTCCCTCTGATAGCTGCTACTTCCATCCTCTCCGATCACTGGCGACTTTCGTCTCCATTGATTTCGAGATCAAGCATCACTTTTTTCAATCTTCTTTCTTCTTTCTTAAGGTAATTTTATCTGTTTTCTTTTTAATTTTCTATTCGTTTTTCTAGATCTGGAGTTTAATCTATTCTTCTCTTTCTCTTTTTCTTTTTTCCTTGGTCTGTTTGTTTTTCTAGATCTGGAGTTTAATCTTTTTTTTCCTCTTTTTACACCTTTGAATTATACGTTTGGCTTGATTTCTGTTGAGATTTCAGCGATTTTAACTGTTTTTCTGCTTGTTTATTTGACCGGCTGCTTGTGGTTTGTTTGGATGCGATGATTAATTTTTAAAATGGATGTGTTTGAGATCTGGAGTTTCTACTTTTATGATTCGATTTGTTACCTTTTTACGCCTTTCAATTATGTGTTTGACTTGATTTTTGTTGAGATTTCAGCGATTTTAGTTGTTTCTCTGCTTTTTTTTTTATGCACTTGTGAAAGGCACAAGTGTAGATATTGTTAGTTTGTTTTCTTGTCTTCACTTAGATATTTTCAAGTGCTAAATATAAACACTTGGTTTGTTACACATTTTTTTTTAATTTAGAATAAATTCCAGTAGTTGGCAGAGAATTGGCAAGAGGATCACACCATTCTAAAATAGGGCATCATAGCACCCTTTTCACCATTCTTTGGACCTCAGTTACTTCAGTGCATTAAAATTGCAAAGCGAACTGTTGTCATGGATTGAAATCTTTAGGTTGCGAAGGTTCTTCCTTTATCCTTCTCTCTCCACCATTAAATTGCCATGCGAACTACTGTCATGGATTGAAATCTTTAGGTTCTATAGATTCTTCGTTTGCCTTTTCTCTCTCCACCATTAAAAAGTATACATTAGACGCATGAAATGTCTTTAAGTTTAACAAATTTTCGTGAGTTATTTCAAAGCTGTCAAAATTTTGAATGTCAAAGTATATATTCGGTGTACACACCTTATGTACATGGTGTATACACTGTGTACTTGGTATACACACCTTGTGTACTCGGTGTACACACCTTGTGTACATGCTGTACACACTGTGTGTACTCAGTGTACACAGGGTGTGTACAACGTATACACACATTGTGTATTTGATGTATACACACTGTGTACTTGGTGTACACAGGCTGTGTATTTGGTATATATAGTATGTGTACTTTTTATTTATTTTGATTGTTTTTGTATACTATTTCAACTATTATTATTGCCTTAAAAATTAATAATTTCTTGACAAATTTCAACTGATTAACTTGCTTTTGTGCTTGCATTCATCTTTTCAGGTTGAGAGCATCCCACAGAGACGATTTATGGAGTTTTGTACAAAAGTCAGAGAACTCAAGAAGCAATGCCTTGCAAAAGCTATAAAACCATACTGTGAATTGGGAGTGCTTTTTTTTTGGGAAAAACAAGATTGTTGTATTCTGAGTATAACATGAGCCAAAGCTCTTGAAAATAATAACACATTACATTTGAGTTTTGTTATTCATTATATTTTTTTCAACCAATTGGCTTACTGGCTTATTGGCTCTCAAAACAAGGGGATGCTAACGGCTTATTGGCTTTAAAGCGTCTTGTTCATAACTTATAAATAGCCAAGGGAAAAAGGAGCTTCTCTGAGGGGGTAAAAGCCTCTGCTAATGGTGTAATATTATTATGTAGTTGATTTGTTTGGAATTGCGTATATTCTCTATAAACAAGTATTCTCAGACATTAGACTTCGTTTGAAAAGTAATTAATGGTTGTACTGTGTTAAACATTAGAGTTATAAGAAATTGCTTCTAAGTTCTTTGTTTAAATTTTCTTCTCCTTCAGCTTGGAAATTTAGTTTAGAACTTTCAAACATATTAGCTATTCCATTTATAGTTCGATCATGAAATGTATTACTTCATGCAACCTGCTGTATGTTCTTATGACTGCAATTCTACAACTCTAGGTCGGGTGCTAAAAAGAAGGACAGAATAATGTGAAATGCCAAGCAATAAATATGTTCTCTTCATGACTTTGAAGTATACAGACTTGCTGAGCTTTGGCAACCAGTAACATACTCGGTATTCCATCATTCCAAGGAGTGTAACTTAACTCTAATAAAATCCCATTTAATCAAAAGTTGAAAGCAAAGTAAAATAAAAAACTGAACCCAATGTGATGCAAAGTCTAGGCATGCAAGTCATAGAATCTCTAGACAACAAAGAACCACAGCCTTCAATAGACTGAGATGAGATTTAAAGAAAATTTTTGAATCCATTCTGCATCAAATCAATCAATAAAAGAATTAAGATAACTTTTGCACAGGATCTAATTCGAACGACGTTAAGTATCGTTAAACAAAGTGATTCAAATTACAATTTTTTTTTTCATAATCAAGCTAAGAACTTTGATCTAATCCGAAAAATACACATATTTATACCTAACAATAACCAATAACAAAGCGAAAATGAAGAGAACTAAGTGACTTTGATATTTACCATTATATTTATGATTGATGATGCAGCAGCAATGTTGATGCTACAATGGTAGAGAAGGATACAGGAAAAAAAATGAAGCTATTCTCTCCTCCTTGTTTAAGCCCCTGCAATTCAATTTCTTCTCTACCCAATAATCTTTCCATACATTCTCTCTAATCCATTTCTCTCCTCAACCCTACAGTGCCTATCTTAAATCCCCAACCACTTGCAAAAGAAGAAGAGGCGATTTCTTTAGCAATTGCACTACTAGAATTAGAAATGTGGAATTGGAAACATCATCAGACTCTAACCGAAATGACATTGATTATGTGGGGACATGCTTGGACGTAAGGTGTCTTATTTCCTCTTCTGAAACCAATGGCATGCCGGTGGCGGAAGAAGGGTCAGAGAAAAATTTAGTGGAAATGTTGGTGGATAATGGAGTTTTGGTGTCCCCTTTCCTCTTTTGGGGAACGACAATAGATGTAATGAAGGAGGTTGTGTCTCTCATCGGACCTTTATTTGTGGCTGCGTTTAGGCTTATTCCTACTTGCTTCCTATTGATTACATTTGCTGCGTATAAAGGAAGAGAGAATATGAGCTCGCCGGAGAAATAGAAATATGCTGGTGGCATGGAGCAAGAGAAATTGTTGAGCTTGCGATAGAAGGCTGATGAGAGAGATAGAAGGTAAATTTTAGTTTATAAAATGAAGTTGTATTTTTGAAAATAGAATTTTAAAAATTGGCATTTCTGAAAGACAAAAAAAAAGTTGTATTTTTTGAAAAAAAGTTAAAAAGTTGGCATTTAGGGTAATTTCCTCTTTAATGTATAAAAAGGCCAAAGAACTCATTTTCATGCATTAAAAACATGATTTTTATGTAGAAAACAAAGATTAAAGCAAAAAAAAAAAATCAAAATCACGAATTTAAGGAAGGAGATGATGAATAGTTAATTCAAATATACATTAAATCTCAATTTTAGCATGATTTTAATTGGTTAACATGAATTAACGAATGAATTAGGCATAAAACACAATTAATAACAAATTTGTAATATTAAACTCAAGAAATCAAATAAATGGAAAAATAAAAAAAATAAATGAATATTTATTGTAAATTAAATCTAACATTAGATTTAAATAATTTTTAGGCTTAAGAATATTACCTTCAGTGTTTGTTACATCAAACACTAGAGACTCATGTGTTTTAGCTTCCTTTCCACATTTTTTTTCTCTCTGTTCCTGGTTTTTTGAGAAATAGAGTGTGTGTGTTGGGTAAGAGAGAAAGAGAGAGAGAGAAGAGCCCTCCTAAAAAATTGTTCCTTTTATCGATTAAATATCCCCTCAAATCCATAATTTTTTTGGATTAGCATCAAATAAAATCCCCTAATTTCCCCCTAGTTTTTAGCCTATTCTCATAAAATAAGTTTCCCTTTAACTTTGAATTTTTTTAACCCTAAAACCTATTTTGACATTGTTGATAGGGGGACAAGTGGACAAAACCCCAAAAGAGATTTTTAACCATTTAAAACATGTAAGAGAGCTTAAAACATTTTGATAACATAAAATTCGGGCAGAAAGCCTATCACTTCTATTCCTTATATATTTATGAGAAACGCCTTCTTCATTAGATAACCCTAATCAAGATCTACCTCAAGACCTAGTGTCTACAGTTATTCCTTACTCTGGAGAGGTTAGTGCACTAGTGCTTAGGTTAGCCAAAGATCAGAGTAAAGGATAGGGAAACTTACTTGAGGCGGCTTTCTCCTTCTAAGAAATGGTCAACGTCGGCATTTGGAAATGTTGAACCTTATTGAGTTAAATGGTCAACATTTGGAACTGGGCACATCTAACCATGCTTGAAGAAGATCGGTGCTAGCTTGTCGCATGCTAAACCTCATTTGAGTTGAACTATTAATGCCAGCACGTCGACATGTCAACCTAGTTTGATGAGCATTCAGTGCTAGCTTATTGGCATGAAGAATCACTCAGGAGACTTTATGTTCACTAGGAGACTTTGAACACTTCAAAAAAAGGACTTTGGATTCATAAGAAAATCTTGTTATCTACGACGGTGCCTAGATTTGTGATCACTAAGAGACTTAGAGGTTTTGAGGGTTTGTGCTCACTAAGAGACTTGGATTTTTTAGAGATTTGTGCTCACTGAGAGTCTTGGAGTTTATGGAGATCTGTGCTCACTAAGAGACTGATGGGGATTTATTTGAACCCTTAGTTTCACTAGACTGTGTATAGGATGAGTAGGGTATCGTTTCAAAGGGAATGGGGTAAATTTTGTATTGAAACAACAAAGAGTAGATGGATAGGCAACGAATAAAATAAAGATTATGTATTTAATTAAATATCTAAACTACTTTGCATATATTAAATCAAATTGGATCAAAGATAACTTAAATAATGGTATGAAGATATATTATAAATAAGAGAAGCAATTCATTTAAGAACAAGATCAAGTAATTGTATGGATGAAGTGACTGGAGAATTTAGCCAAAATTCTTTAAAGTAACTCTCATTGTCAGTAAAGATATTTTCATTTAGAGTCTATAAGTACTCTCATGTCATTATAGAGATAAACAAAAATTATGAAGCTCTATGCCAATTATTTAACCCCTCAAAGTGAATTCCTTATCTCTAAGTAAATTCAATGCTTCAAGTACATTCATTTGTTTTTCCATCAAATAAGTCCAACTCTTATTGCGAACAAATTGACTAACATGCCAAATATGGTGGCCAATCATACATAGCAAATCAAAGCATACAAATAGATGTAAATCATACTTCATTCATAATAAGAATAATAAACATGTCTTAAACAAATACCAGTACATATTTATAATGTACAAAGGAAACTAGCCAAATACATATTTAAATTTAAGATAAACAAGAGAAAGAAACTTATCTCTTGTTCCTTTGGCTATGTCCCTTTGCCATCTTTTAGTAAAAATTAAGTAAAAATATTTATCCAAAATAATAATTGTATTTCTAAAAACTAAACATTGATCGATTCCCTCTTCAAAGCTTTACTCCCATATTTATAGAGATTAACTCTACAAACATGTCCCTTCCGAGTAGTTGTCAATTGTGAAAAGTTGCCCTGAAAAGTCTTGATGCTTGGCTGAAAAATCATGTGCACAAAGATGGCATCGTTTGGGAGTAGGCGTAATCGTGAACTTCATCAATTTGTCCTCACTTGTGATCTGCTCTCGACTTATGAATGCATTTCGCCTTGCCTGCCGACTCGTGAATAGATTCACGACTCGTGAGCCTGTTGCCTCTGTGTCACTTGAGAGCACCGTCATGCCTCATGCCATTATGTCCGACTCGTGAGCCTTTTCACGACTCATGAACTGATTCATCCAAATCCTTCACCATTTCCCCAAATCACTTCACATTTGCACCAACTTTGACCTAAAACACAAATAATCACATAAACTCAACATAAACACCTAAAATACACATAATATTACATATTTAGCAACTTAAATAAAAGAAAATACATACTAAAAAGTAGACATTTTACATGGCATCAGAGACTTAGAGTTTTTAGAGGTTTGTGCTTATTGAGAGATTTGGAGCTTTTGGAGATTTGAGCTCACTAAGAGACTTGGAGTTTTTGGAGATTTGTGGATTTATTACTTTTTAGGTACCTCATAAGAGGAATTTCTTTGGATTTTTAAAGTTTTTGGATTTTAAAGCTTGAATTTTTGAAGTGTCTCATAACAAGGCCTTATTTTTTTCTTTTAGGTTTCCTAAAGGAAATGTGGAGTTTATTGTTGTTTTGTGCTTTTTCCTTTCAAAAGTTTTGATTTGTATTCTTTGGAAAGGCTTAGTGCTTCTAACAAACTTGGAATATGCTAAGCTTAATGCTCACTGAGAGACTTAAATGCTTGTTGGGAGACTTGGATGCTTACTGAAAGACTTGGATACCCGGTGAGAGACTTGGATGCCCACTAAGAGACCTGGATGCTTGCTGAGAGACTTAGATGCCTGCTGAGAGACTTGCATGCTCATTGAGAAACTTGGATGCTTGCTAAGGGACTTGGATTGCCGATAAGGGTTTCATTTGTTTGATGTTTATCTAAGTTTATTTGTTGCTATTGTTGCTTTTTCCTCAAGTGTGTAGATTTTTATGTTGGGTACACTTTTTGTTTTTAAAATTTTGTTGAATTTGTACAATTTGAGTGTGTACAGATTTTTTACAACTTTGGATGTGCTTTTTAGTGTATGTTGTGTTTTTTTATACTTCAAATGCATATTGAGTTTGTACAATTTGAGTGTATGTTTGGGAGCATTTTAAGGCCTTGAAACTTTTAGTGTGTTAGGTACTTACAGAATTTGTATTCATTGTACATTTGTATTTATAGTGTGTTTAAAGGAGTTATGTACATTTAAAGAATTTGAGTTTTTGTAAATTTGAGGAATTTAGAGTTTTTGTACATTTGAGGAGTTCGAGTTTTATACATTTGAAGAATTGAAGTTTTGTGTTCATTTGAATTTCTATACATTTGATGAATTTTAGTTTGTGTACACTTGAATTTCTATAAATTTATGAATTTTGAGTGTGTGTACATGTATTGTGTTATGTGTTCAAGTGTATATTTTAGGGTAAAAAGCCTGCTATGGTGTAAATTTTATTACCATAGTCCCTAATATTTAGATAGAGTGAGTAGGGTGTCGAACGCTGGGAATCAATATATACGAGAGTTATTTTCTATTAACCAAATAGATACTAAGATGGATAAGCAATGATAATTTAGATGAATTTGTTTATACTGTAGTCTTTACTCAATTAAACTAATTATCTAATATAAATTTATAATTAATAAACAATAAAATAAGTCATTAGAATTACAAGTCATAAATTGATCAAATAAAGATTCAATAAAAAACATATGTATGCAATGATTGGAGGATAAGGCCTACTATCTCTAAGTGTAAGTCTCATTGTCAAATAAGGGAATTCTCATTTAGAGTCCACCAGCACTCTTATGTCATTATGGAGATAGATGAAAACCATGAAGTTTTATGCCTATTCTTAAACACCTTAAATTGAAATCCTTGTCTCCTAAGTGATTTCTAGACTTTGAGTAAATTCAATTGCTTATCCACCAAAATGCCTCAATTCTCATTGTGAACAAAATGATTAACACGTTATATATAGTGATCAAGCATACATAACAAGTTAAGCACCCAATTGAACTTAAATCATTCATACATTGAAATAATATAATTGTATTAATAAAGATCAATTCATACTTGCAATTCTAACAAAAAAATAGCCTAAATACATATTGTTAAAGCAATTAAGACACAAAGAAAAATAATACAATCAAGTAAAAGGACAAAGAGAAAAGAGAAGAAATTGGTTGATGACTCCTCAATACTTTTTCTTCCTTGGACTTTGCTTTTTCTTCATAATGTTTTTGAATTATTTTGGTAGTTATTTGGTAGTTTTTCTATTTCCAAAATGTAGTTATCTTGATGAATTTATAGGCCCTAAGGTGTCCCAAATGATGTCTTTTTGGAGAAGGGTGTAATCTTGAAGAGGCATGTGAAAGGTTGCAATGGTTGGTGATAAATCAGATTTCGTGTTTAATTGTAGTGTATTTTTATCTATGTTTACATCTCATTTTCCTCTTTTTCATTTTTTAAGTGTTAATTTTCTCTTGTTGTGCCAAATAGGATTATATTAAGATTTGTGAAGTTTTGGTGTGTTTAATGGTGTAATTTTGACTTTTGTGCAAAAAATTGACCTACATACGGTCGAGATCATTTGTCTCAACTGTGTGCCTTGTAGATTCAAAATGCACCATTTCACTAAAGGGCATGATTGAGACCATTTGTCTCTACCGTGTCAGATGTAGAATTCAAAGGTATTCAGTATAGAAGGGTGTGCAAGGCAAAAACTAAAGTGTCTCAGCCATGTGCTAATGCTACAGTACTATTTTAATCGATTGGATATGGCTGAGACCATTTGTCTTTGTTGTGTCCTTCTGTAGACAAGTATAAAAGCTGCATTATATGTGGCTTTAAAGGAGAGGTTTATAGGTTCTTAAGTTTTCTCTGTAGTTCCAGTTTGTTGTTTTGCAAATTGTTAGGGTTTTATACTTAGCATACTTATTTTTACTTTAAAAAATACATTTTTAATATAGTTCATACTAAAAATATAAAAATTCATACATATAGCTTAGTTTACAAAGTAAAGTTATAATTTTCAATTAAGTTTAGCTTGGAGAAGAAGAAGAGTAGCTTTAACTTTATATCTACTCTTCAAAATGGGTTTAAGAGTTTCTTCTTTCTTTTCCTTTGCTTTTTACAATATATATAGCGAGTAGTCTTTTTATTGTTTAGGGATCTTTGAATCCCTATACCCATGTAAGATTTTGAACTCATTTGCTTAAAATATGTTTATAGATGTTTCTTTTCCCTTGTAATTATCTTGGTATTGACGGTATTTAATTAAATATTTATGTTGTTAATCTTATTCAAGTTGACGGGTTTATGCTTGTTTAAAAGATATATCATGTACGCTCTATTTTTACACATATGTTTTGTAGTTTTGATGGCGATTCCAGAATGGGGGCTATTAGTTTTGATGCTAAATTGCATGACATCAAATTGCCCCTATTCTTGAACCTTACTTGCCCTCAAGTAAGAATGCAAAAATACAAGTGAAAGAACTAACAAAAGCATTTATCTTCTAAGTTAGAAAAGAGCCTCTCTAAGATCATCTTTAATATGAATGAGTGCTTAAAAGAAAGTAAATAGCCACCAACTAGTTTCCAATTATCAACAATGATAAAGTAGACAAGTTGCACATCATAGTCAATAAATTTAACACACTATCACTACAAGAAAAATGCAAAATAGCGAGGACTTTAATGATAATTTTTTGTTGCTAAATTAATTTAGCAAGGACAAAAATTTTGTAACGAAAGTCATCCTAGTTGAATTTAACGAGGATTTATGCTAGGATTTATTACTTGCTAACTTCTGCGAGGATTTAGACCTCGCAAAGTCTTACAAGGATTTAGTCCTCGCTAACTTTTGCGAGGATTAAAGTACTCGCTAAGTCTTGCGAGGATTTAATCCTCGCTAACTTTTGCAAGGACTAAATTGTCGCTAAATTATAGCGAGGACAAGTTCCTTGCTAAATTTTAACATGCATTTTGTGACAAATATTATATTTGTTAAATTTAGCATGAGATTTATCCTTGTTGAATGTTGATATGAAATTTTTTTTATTTTCTTAATTTAATATGGAAATTTTATTATTTAAATAATAAATAATAAACTAAAAAATAAATTTATATCCACTCAAGTTTTAATATAAAAATATATATATTAATGAATAAATTGTTATTTATAAGTTTTTAGCATTGCTAATAATATATCCAAAATAATACAATGCATATACTGCAATAACAATGAAAAGTCGTAAATAGTTCATAAAATATCAATTGCTTTTAGTTCTTATAGTTGTGTAGTGATTGATTACAGATAACCAAGAACTCCACCCATTGTCATTATTAGAACTTGATCTTCCAATTGTTGATCTTGAACATCTGACTAAATGTTCATGCAGATTTCGATCGATACAAAAAGAAAGTAAAGAAAGGCTTGTTTCTGGAATTATCATGCAACCATAGGTAAGTATTATATGACCTATTTAGATAATGAGAAAGTAGTTACATAAGGATAATGAGAATAGCTTTCTAAGGCCATGCTAATTTCTAAAACAAATTAAACTTCATGCTTATAAATTAATAGTTGCATGAATTCTTCCAAAAGTTTAGGATAAAGTATGAAGATGATGCACCATTAAAGCTTCAGATAACACTTCTGTAATTGTAGCATTATTGAAGCCACCACCAGCAATTATGAAAACTAATTAGCATTACTGAAGCCATCACCAGCAATTATGAAAACTAAGTATTGCCAACTTTCCATCATTATCTTTAACATCGTTACCATTAGCATCCTGCAAATGAATTATGTTATAAAATTAAAATATTGCATATCAGGTAGTCAAAAAACCATATAAAAGTCAATGACAGCAACATAAAATTAACAAATTCAATTTAAAATCATACTTTGCATGGAATGTCACTAATTTTTTCAATCTGTATACCAGATAAATCAATATCCCCACTTATAGTCTTTTATAACATTAGAGAAAACCTATATTCCAAAGAATGATAGTAATCAGATAGTAGATTGTACACAGATGTCTCAAACAAGATTATATTCATAAAATAACTCATTAAATGAGCTAAAAGTAGGACTTCTACTAAATCAGTTACATTGGAGCCAAAAAAAAAAAAATATATCCCTACTATCTAAAAAACTTGAGCAAAAGAAAGTCTTATTCGTGATATCACCATATAAAAGTGAATCTTATTTGTTATTGGCGGTTTATTGTCTTCTACTTAGCACAAAAGATGTTGGGATAAGAATTGGAAATACATCTTCAAGCTAGACATTTATAGACTTCTTGCAAAAACATTGGATTTCACAACTGATAAGTAAATGGAAATTGACAAACAGAACTATCTACCTTAAGGAGGCTTACCCTACTAGCATGAAAACATTTTGATAATATTAATTTAGCACAAATAATTAAATCGATTTTTCTTAAGAATCACAAACTGTTAGCATAGACAAACAGGTACAAGATATTACAATCAATCGCACAAATAAAATCAAGAATTACCATAAAAGAACAGCTTGTATAAAGCAAATTCCCACATGTGTAGATTTGAAGGTTCTTACATTGACTATAAAAATAAGTAAATGCAAAATAAATGATATAGTCAAATCAGTAAAAAGAAATAGATTTGAAGTCATTTACAAGCAATTGTGAGAAAACAATATTAAGAGTTAGGCATCTATAACCAAAGAAAAGAGAAAATACCACTATTAAATATATAACAGTTCATCAATAAAAACTCAGACACCTTTTTTTTTTATAAGCCAGAATTTCATTAAAATTGAGAAGTATGGCCATAGAGCAGAATGCTCTGAACCCAAAATAGTTACAGCCAAGGACATGAAGCTGTAAAACAAAAAAGACAAAGAACTCCAGACCACCAGAAAACCAAAACCACCTACAAACTAACCCCCAGGAAAAACTTCTATCTTGCAACAGGAAACTATTAACTACCATACATATATGTATGTATGTATATATATATATATATATATATATATAGACACTCACACACAAACAACCAACTAAAACATATAAATTAAATCCTTCTTTCTAGGCAAGCAATTATTGAAACCAATTATGAAAGCTAATCCAATTTCAGCAGCAAAAAACATATAAATTAACCCATTATTGAAAGCAATTTTAGCAGCAAAAAACAAAATTCTAAATATCACCAACACTGATTAATCCAATTGAATATAAAAAACTTGCATTTCCCATGAGCAGAAGTCCATTTAATCAAATGTCTAAAAAGAACTTCCATAATCCCAGTACAATAATTAAGCTAGCCAAAATATTTCAGCATCTATTTCCTTTTCACACATTTATAGATTGCAGAGTGAAATAGTCAAGTATATGATCCAAATCATATCAATCAGTAATGGACATATCAGTTGAAGAATGTGAAGAATTAACGATAAAATTAAAGAAACAGCAGGAAAATAAAAGGGATGAAAAAAGAATAGCAAAAACATAAGAAAAATAGAACCTGATGCTATTTCTTGCAGCTTCACAAGCTGGTGAAGTCATCTACCTAAGTGTTAAGGCAAAAACTGCATAAGTTCCAGAGAATTAGAGGCAAAAAATAGAAAGAAGCTTGAGTAATTGAAAAATACATCAATTAAAACTGCAGCAATTTGCAGTTAATGAATTAATTGAAAACTACATCAATTAAAGCTTGAGTAATTGAAAAATACATTAATTATTTCCATAGAATTAAAGGCAAGAAATAGAATTTGTAGCAATTTGCAGTAATTGAAAAATACATCAATAAAAACTGCAGCAATTTGATTATAGATCGAGAAAAAAAATCAAAGAGTGAAAGAGTTCTATTGGCCTAATGCATGTCTACTATTTTACTTATATAATATGGGTTTAATTTATATAAACTCGATTTTAGTAAGTATCATCACTTTCCCCATCTCTCCTCTATACTCATACGAAGAAGAAACATGAATGTGATAAGCTTGTCATCACTTCCACATTTCTCCTTTCTAAACTAATAAAAAAATATTAAGAAAAAAAATTCAATCTTGCCACTTCCTCATCTCCTTTAGAGAAGACGAGTTGCAGCTCAAATAGGACAAGAGGATGAAGATGCAAGAAAATGGAAAACCATGAATGGGTGCAAACTAGAGAATCCCATTTCTTGTTAGAGTAGAAATCCAAAAAAATAATGAAACTAAAAAGTAAAATCTCAATATGTTATATTGCCATTTAAATAGAAATTATTAAAAGCGAAATCTCATTAAGGCAACACTCATGAATTAATTTAATTCAAATAACACAATTTCTAATGATATCTGAAGCTAAGTGTGAATTTGAACAAGAAATATTTAAGGACACAATAGGGAATGTGAGCATACCTAAGATTGCATAATGAACCCACTAAACTTAAAATCTTAAAATTTAGATTAGGCGAGAGAAGTATGTTCAAACTACCCTTGAATGTAACAAAAATCTAAAGATTTTGTAGAAATGAGAAAAAAAAATTAAAATTTGGCAAGAAAGCGGGAATGAAATGAAAATTTGATTTGCAGATCATGAATGAAATTTAATTTCAAATTACCTGGAATTTGCTTGCTTATGAAGGATGATTGAAATGACAACAGCAATATCTTTTGTTGATTCAAACCCCTCCACACTAAAAGAAAGGCAGTCCTACACACATCCAGACTTTAAAGTATCACTGCAAACCATAATGCTCAGAATAATACTAAGATATTTAACTTGGGGCATTAAAACTTTAAATCTTTGCATTATATTTTTTGGAAAAAATATAAATTTATTTATACATTAAAGAAAACAAAAAATTCATGTTCTAAAATATAAGCACACAACTTATTCGTTCATCTATTTTCTACAAAATATCCTGTTATTCATGACGTTTTTTTATTGTCAGGTTGTTAAGGTTTCACCAGGACTGGCTTTGATCTGATGGTGGTTTTGTAACTACGTTCACCTTGCTGGGGTAGCCTATTCTAACTCCTAGATCTTTGATTCTAATAAAATACCAGCTTATAAAAAAACACACTTCTTTTTTGATAAACTAAAGTTTTATTAAAGAGATAACAGCTAGAAGCCAATAGCTTCCAGGAATAGAGCAAAACTGAAGCTCCAGAGTCTTTAACAAAATAGAAACTCAAACTAAAACCACAAACACAGCAGCAACTAAACAACAAAATGGACTACAATAACAGCAAAAGTCCACAAAACTGAGAACCCAAGAGGAAGCAAACACAGGACTAAAACCTTGGCAGCTCCCAAAAATGGAGAAGAAGCAACAAAAACAAAACTAAAAGAATCCAGGCCACTAGAGAGAGCAACAATCTAACTCCTTATAATTCATAAGAAGAGGAAAAAGATTGCAGCAACTCTGCCCCGCTAGCTTTGAAGAAAGAAAAACCAGTCCCATAGCAAAAAAACTTAAACCATTCATCTAAAACCTAGCATACCAAAAACCTTTCCCCATCCAACTACTCTAACAACAACTCAGCAACAGCACCAAAAGCAAGAACACCAATCCCTAGAGCTATTGCAGTTCCTAGACGATAGAGCAAGGCGAAGCCTGCCAAAAGGAAGGGACACCGATAGGAACCGAACACTAAAAGCAAGAATCTCCAATTTCAAACTCGAATAATCCCCACTTGTATGCAACCCTCTTTCTTCGCATTATGTGAGGTAGACACTACAAGAATTCATCAAGATTACTTCCTCTACTTCGAGAAATTCCAATTCAAGATAGGAATTTTTCAGACAGTAAACCAAAACTAATAGATAAAAGATTATAATATATATATATATTTATGAGGTAGGGTGAATTTTTATTTTTTTAATTGTTTTTACTAAATCAATTATTAATTTACGATTAGATTAAACTATCATATTATTATATTATTAAACAAACTTCTATAAGAATGATGATTTATTAACGTAAACACCAGGAGTGATTTATTAAAAATCCCATTATTATATTGTCACAATGATGTAACACATAATGATGAGCTTGAAGTAATGATAGATCATCTAGGATAACATCTTTAGCTTTTCCAATAGTTCAACCCTCACTTGAAAACGGAAATTGAGAGTATTGTGCATATAATATTAGCAACACCTGTGAATGTTCTTTCCCTTTTTCAATAGCAATTGCCTGTTCATACAAAGAAACATCATCTTTAGGATTTCCCTAAAAAAAGAGCACAATTTAAAACATCGATCCATATAGATACACCCAATTATCCATGTTTCCATAATTTCAAATTAAAAATTTAAAAAACGCATTATCTCACCAACCGATGTTCCATGTTTATATGCTTAATAATAAATAATAAGTAAGAGAGTGAAATAAGGGATCTAACCTCAGGGAAACTATACAAGATACCCCATGTTAATACAGTCTTGAACCTATTTGCAGCAGTGTTGCTGATACCAGAGACCTCACCAAGCCTTTCTATTGAGAAAATTGACCATAAACAATTCATTATTTTCAATATTTTTCAATGCAAAAGCATAGGAAAATTAGAAAAAAAAAAAAGTGTACTCACCCACAAAACCATGAAGAATCTAATCCAAAAAGCAATTCCAAACCAAACCCAAAAAAAGAATAAGTAAATTAATTTAATGCAGAAAATAAACATAATTAAACACAATTGAGGTTCACCTCCAAAATGGGAGCGGTTTAGGTGAGAAGGAGAGCATTTTCAACAGCATCATAAACATGTACATAGCTCGATTCTTTCAAGGTTTTGACAATAAGAAATAGAACATGAGCCCTGAAATAGGATTTTTGACAATAAAAATAAAATCTGGATATGACAATTAAAAGAAAAAGAAAACACAAAGAAAAAGAAAATGACATTTCTACATTGCAATTCTTCATGTCTTCCACTTCCTTAATTCTCTTTTTCCAAGTCTCATATATGCTTTTCTTCTTCCATCCCCAATCATTTTTCTTTTGACCGTGAAGACTTCCTCTAGCTCAATGTTATTAAAACCGGACCGGATAAAGAACCAACGAAGCTGGGGGTTCGTAGTTCGACCGGTTCAACCGGGTTCAATCGGGTTTTTTTCTATTTTTAAAATATTAAAAATTATTATAATTTTATAAATACTATTGTATAAAAATTAAAAAACATATCCATCAAACATTAATATATGTCACAAATATCCTAATAATAAGTTACAAAACATCATTTTAATTTTATTATTACAATTAATAAATTATGAATTTTTGAATATTATATATTAGAAAAATAAAAATACAATCATATTATGAAAAAAATTTCCTTTTTAGATGGAGTACTAATGAAGCAAACACAGAAAATATTAATCTTACATATATGAGTATAATTATATTTAATTACAATAAATTCAAATAGATAATAACTATATTAAATTATTAAGTGACATTTTTAGAATTTAAAATACTAATTTTTTTAAAGAAATAAATTATGAAAATTATATATATATATATATATATATATACAATGAAACAAATAGATAATAAATATATTAAATTATTAAGTGATATCTTAAACTTTAAAATACTAATTTTTTTAAATAAATAAATAATAAAAATTTAATATATATATACACATACACATATTTGATTACAATGAACCAAATATATAATAAGTATATTAAATTATTAAGTGACATATTTAGAATTTAAAATACTAATTTTTCCAAATAAATAAATAATGAAAAATAAATAAAAATATAAATAAATAAATATATATATATATGTGAAAAAATACAAAAAAATAAATTTTTTTGTAATTTTCAGCCAAAAATCCGATTTTGTCCGATTTTTCGGTTCAATCCGATTTTTTCCGGTCCAATTCGATTTTGTGTAGTTGAACCAACCGATTGGTCCGTCGGTTTGTAGTTAAACCGGTTCAATCGGCCGGTTCGATTTTAATAACTATGCTCTAGCTCCACGAGGAGCAGCGCTAGCTCCAGGAAAAGAAATGGTGGCTTCAAGAAGAGAGACTATAGAGAACATTAGGGCTTTGTTGCAGGTAAGTAGAGCAGTTGAGAAGGAGCAGGCAAGAGAAATATGCAGCGAAGAAGACCACCCATTGTAATTTCTAGTGATGAGTAGAAAGAGAGAGAAAGGAAATAGGGCAAAAGATTTTAGGGATTTAGAAAAAATAATCTCGCTAACAACATTTCTATCCTGCTCAAAAATTTGAGGAAATTAGTTGGGGAATAGCTCTCATGAAATTGGCGTGGGATAATTCCTAGCTAAATGTATCATATGGTAAGGGAAACTTACCTCACAAAAATAGTGTGGGATATTTCTTCACTAACTCTTTCAAATGGTGATGGTTTAATTGTAGCTAAATTAGTGAGGATTTTATCCTTGCTATTTTTTTTATACCTCAAATATAATAAAATTAATTGTTGACTCTTAAATGGAAATAAACATTTTAAAAGGTTAGCAAGAAAATACCGCTCCTGTTATTCATTTGATGAGGCAAATATGACTCACAAGTTAGCAAGAGAATTATCCTCACCAATTTAGTGAGGATTTATTCCTAGCAAAATTAGCGAGGATAATATCCTCGCCAAATGCTTCATAAACCAAATGGTAAATGACTCACAAGTTAGTGAGGGATTTATTCTTGCCAATTTAGCGAGGATAATGTCCTCGCCAAATACTTCATAAACCACAAGCCATATTGAGTATTAGCGAGGACTTTTTTTCTCGCAAAATTAGCGAGAATTAAGTCCTCGCTAAATGCTTCATATACCAAATATCAAATCATTTAACTGTTAGCAAAGGAATATTCCTTGCTAAAATAGCGAGGACTTGTTTCTCGCAAAATTAGCAAGGATTAAGTCCTCGCTATATGCTTCGTATACCAAATCTCAAATTATTCAACCATTAGCGAGGGAGTAATCCTTGCTAAATTAGCGAGGACTTATTTCCTGAAAAATTAGCAAAGATTAAGTCCTCACTAAATGCTTGGTATACCAAATCTTAAATTATTTAACCATTAGCGAGCACCAGTTTCTCATAAAATTAGCAAGGATTAAGTCCTCTCTAAATGCTTCGTATACCAAATCTCAAATTATTTAGTCATTAATGAGGGAATAATCCTCGCTAAATTAGCAAGGAGTTGTTTCTCACAAAATTAGCAAGGAGTAAGTCCTTACTAAATGCTTCATTAATCATTCGTGCCATGAATTAAGAGTTAGTGAGGGTTTTGTGCTCGTAAATTCATTGCTATTTTTGTGCGAAAATTTTGGTGCCAAAAATTAGCTACAACAAAATTTATTTATCGCTAAATTGTCAAAATATCTATTTTTCCACTAGTCCCTACAACATTTGTGAGAAAAATCATTTTTTTTTTGCAATGTTGTTGCTAAATGTGTATTTAGCAACAAATTTCATTATCCTCACTATTTTTCGTCGCTATTCTTCATTTTTTTGTAGTGTATATCAAGTTACTAAAATCAAAATCAAGAACATAGAGTCAATAATCTAACCAAACTATTCAACTAGGATGGACAATCTTCAAACTTAGAAGTTCAAGAACAAATTTAGCCATTGGGACAAAGTTACACTCACACATTAACTCACAATTCTCATGGCATTTTTAGACACCTGTACATTTTCTAAGTACTTTGCAATTATTGGGTGCATTTTATGCTCCATCCTACAGATTTTATTCAATCAATCTTAATGGAGGCATTTTATGCTCCATCCCACACTTTTTATTTAATCAATCTTATTGGGTGCATTTTATGCTCCATCCCACACTTTTTATTCAATCAATCTTAATAGGTGCATTTTATGCTCCATTCCATGACCGGTGTCTAACAAGTGTACTAGATCGCTAGTAATATAGGAAAATATAAATTAAGACCCCAAATAACATATCGAAGGGAACATGAATTACTAAGGATAATATCTATGTATGAATTAAATAAATACGAGATTATTTCCCAATATTTTTGATTTAAGAACTAACTAATAAAATAATTAACTAAAATAAAAACTAAAATTAGACAAATCTGAATTAAACAAAAAACAATAACTGAAATACTCTTGCTAAAAGAACTATCCATCTCAACTTCCATTACAATGACTCAATAAAAAAAGTAACACAAATGATTATGGAAAAACCAAATAAATAAAGCCTGATATCTTGAATTTAGAATATCTTACTAAAATATCAAATTTCCTATTTCAGGAAAATTTAACACTTAGCATAAAAATCTGGTTTTAACTTCCTAAACATTCATTAAACTCTTTTTTCAAGTAAATTCAACTTTAATTTATTCTTAGTTCCTCCTTTCTCAGTATTAATCAATATTACCAATACACAATTACCTCAAAATCAGAAAATAATCATACATTAACACTAAAGAATTAATCTAAGAATATGCAAATCATACATTATGCTTAAATCAATGCTTAGTTATTGAACCAATAAACTAATAACCAATTTTAGCATAATCAAAGATAAAAATCTACTCAAAACTAAGAAATAATCAAACTTGCATTGAATTAAAGCACAGCTAAGTCATTACAATAAAAGACCGAGGGTTCAAGTTTTCCTTAGCAAAAGAGAAGAAAATTACTTACCTAACTTGATGAAAATAAAAGAACAATTAAAATAAAGATAATTGCAAACTAAGAAAAATAGAAAAATAGAGCTAAACTATTATACAAAATTTAACTATAGAAAATTAAAACTAAAACTAAAGAAACGACACGAGTAAAGAGGCTTGCTCTCTACATCTCCTTAGCTCCCCTTTCTTTGGTGTCTTGGTGCCCTTTTATAGCTAAATTAAGTTGTCACAAGAAGAAATTATGTGGCTTGAAACTTCCTAATCCACGTAGCAGAAGACTTCTTATTTCAATGAAGAAAAACTTCCAATTTAAGTGAACCCACTTGAACCGATAGAATAGAACTTGAAACCACCGAATCCAAACATCTAAAACTTCAATTAACAACTCATTCGGGAGAGCGGTTAAGCCAATTCCATTGAATAGCCATCAATTACCATTCAAAGAAGTCCATTTGGTAGAATCACATTTTGATTCCACTGAATGGTCTTTTTTCTTTACTTTAAAAGGGCGATTCGGTAGAATTAAGAAGTGATTCCACCAAATGGACCTTTCTTGGACTAAAATCGATGTTTTTCTTCTCCTTTGTTCCTTAACTTGTGAAATTCTCCTTTTAATCCTTTAATTCCTTCTTTTTCCTTTAATTTTACACCTACAAACACCAATAAACTCAATTCAGACCTTAAATTGAAACATAACAAATTAAATACTAATTTAACCTAATTACTACTAAATTAACTCACTAGACATACTATAAAATTGTAAAAACATAATATAAATCATACTTTTCAAATACCTTACACTTAGCCTTTACTTATCCCCAAGCAAATATAAATCAACTAACTTCTGAAAATAATCAAACTTTAAATATGAATTATGCATTTCAAAATAAAGCTTAGCAATTAACAAGACCACTTAACAAAATTCTAACTAAAATATATTCAATCAAGAAGATATAATCTAGTTTCCATATGTGTGTGTGCAAGAACAACTTATTTTAAACACTTTCAAAAATTAAAACCCCAATGCATTTCATAGTCAAGCTCTAGAATTGATGCACACCTAAGTGTGCAAGTGATTTTGCACTTGAAACTCTAGAAACACTATAGGCATTTTCTTTAGCACCAAAACCCAAAGGTCATCTCTGATAAACAACTTAAAAGCAAATTTAGAATCATATAGGTATTTAAGGGTTGTAACAGGGTTCGAATATTGGTTAATAAAGAATGGATAAAAGATAATCAAGAAGAACAACCACTTTATGATAAGATAGGCCGAATTCCTAAAATTTCAAACTTCTAAGCGTATAACTCTTTATCCATACTTGCTTACTCATTCCCTTACAAATCAAGCACTTTTGAAAGAAAATATTAATAAAACTCCTTTCAATTTCACAATTCATCCCTTTTAGAAATCACAATTGCTTTTCCTTGTAAATGCCCCACACTTAAGATTTTTCCATACATGCTAGCTTTATTTTTTTTCATTTTCTTTCTTTTTTTTCTTTTCATGTGCTAGCTTCATTATCGAAAATTAATAATAACATGGGTAATATAAGGAAAATTTTCACTAATTTCTTCACTTTATCCATACTTTTTGCCATAAACTTCTCACAAATGTTTTTTTTACACTCTTCAACTTCCCAACAAAATTTAATCTATCCAATCCTAAAGAGGCTAATTATAGAAGGAAAGATAAAGGATATTTAGGCTAAATGGTAAAAAGATGAGTGTAATAAGAAAAAAATATGGCACGCACTAAGCATGCCTAATTAGGCTCAAAATGGCTTAACAAGGGTCAAATGTATTAAAAAGGTAGGAAAGTAGTCATAATAAAGCTCAACACAAAAAATATTGCCTAGATCACTTTTCAACTTATTTGAGTTGCTTTTATGCTTTGAAGGATGATGAGGAAGGTTCTAGTGTTCTAAAATTTCTAACTCAACTATTTTAATGCATTTTTTTATTTAAAAATTGGTCTTTTATGCTCAAAGATTGAAAACTATCAAATATAAATCAAGTTGAATGCTAAACTAGCTAAAATTTTATTAAACAACATGCTTGTCTTAATGCCTAACAAAGATTTTAAACAATGCACATTCTAAATTCAAGTTTAACATGTTCAATGTTTGAGAATAAAACTAGGACAAATTAAGCTAAATGTTCAATACATGATATGTGAACTAAACTACTCAGCTAACATGAAAAACTAAAATAAAAAGCACATGCAAACTTAAACAAAAATAAGACTACTAGACAAACTAGCTAAAACAATTCATGAGTAAGAACAAGTAAGATAAGAAAATTCCTTTAATATGATATTCAAAATCTAGCTCAACTGAGCTCTATTTCCCTCTTTAAAATCTTGTTATCCTCAACAAAGTAGCAAAAGTAGAAACTCACTGCACAAATTTTGAGAAACAAGTAAGCGGACAAAAGGAATTCAAGCTAAAACACCCCACACTTGAAGGAAGATAAGATTAACACAAGAAAAGAACCATAATTAAGCCAAAATGAGACATGAAATTAAAGGAATAAATTGAACAATTTAAACATGCCTTTAGAATCAAAATAGTGTAAAAATCAAGGCCTAAAAATCATGGTATGCATAAAATTCACATGTCATTAAGTGTGCATGGAGTGAAAGCATTGATAATCATGGTTGTCAAGTGAAGACATGCACCTAGTTTGAAAATAAATGCTTGAATGCTCAATGCACAAAATCACTATTTTACAAGATTAACCTCAAGTATATGAGTAAATAATCTCAAGCTTAAAATGAATTGGTAATCATTTGGCTTAATAAAATGAAGCGCAAGATTGCAGTTGGTTATGGTAAGCACAAAACATCTAAGTCAATATAACAACAATCTCAACCTAAATCAAACCAACAATGAGGTTTAATCTTAAACTATAAGTATGCAAGAGCAAATGGCATGCAAAGCAAACATATCGGAACTCAATATGAAGCTCTCAAGCAACCTATTTAAAAAAAATAAAGTCATACCAAATCATGCAACTCAAACTAAGCAATGAAAGTGAAGTATTGAGCAAATTAAAAACTAGTGAAAAATTGACCCTTAAACTTCAAAATGAAATTTGAATGCTTAAACTTCATTTTTACAGCCTAAAACTAGCTGTTACAAAGGGCTTTGCCTTAATATAAAATGTCCATTTCAAAATGAGCTTCTCGAAAACATATTATAATAGGCAAATGGATACCTGTAGCAAAAGTTATGAGCAAAATAATCCAGGCTTTAATAAAGACTTAAAACAAGTGATACTGTGCAAGTAATTCAATATGAAATCATAAGTGTGTGTAGTGAGCGAGTGTTTATTGTGTGAAAGAGTGAAGGTGTGTGAGTGAAGTGTGGAAATGCAAGAGTGGAGTGAGTGAACTGTGGGTGAGTTGTGGTGTTTAAATGTGAAAGGGGTGATAGGAGAGTGTGTGTGGGTGAAGGAATGAGAGAAGAAAAGAAAATTTTGAAGTGTGTGTGCATCTGTGCATTTTAAACTGGCCATTCAGTGGGGTTACAAGACCCATTCGATGGAATGATGATTCTCATTCTACCGAATGGTCTTCTCCTGGAAACTTAAGCCAAAATAAAAAAAAAAAACAAAGCATGAATAATTGAGGGCATTCGATGAGATGAAAATGGGCATTCGGTGGGATTAAGAATGATTCTACTGAATGCATCCTCACTATAACAACAAGGCACAATTTAAAGCAATCAAGAAAAACTTTAAGCATTCCTCATTCAGTGGAGTCAAAATTGATTCTACCAAATTCTAAAATCCACTCTATAGAATCAAATTCTATTCTACTAGATGCTAAGCCTCTGCACAATCAAATTTTTTTTCTTTGTAGCAAAACACTGCTACAAACAATTCTAACTTGGTTTTCACTTGGTTTTTTAGCTCTTTTGCTCTAATTATTTCCCAATTGACATCAATCAACCTTATTAGATTATTTTAATCATTTTGAACCAAGCTAACTTAAGTTAACCATCTATACAAACTCAACTCAAAATGCAATAGCTCATGAATAACTGATATAAAACATAAACATCTGTTATTTTGCATTTCAAACCCACTTCTAACTTAGCATATGATTACTCTCTCTAAGTTTATAAAGCAGATAAAGACATCACACCTCTCAAAAGAAAACATGCTCACAAGAATCAATTAACCTTAAGTTTAACTATATTCTATTTTCCTTCAATTGGCACCCTAAAAACATATGCATTCTTTCATTAATCTAGAAGTACATCCTAATTTAAATATGATAGTTAAGTGGAAGTCTCATTAAAAGTAGCTTCTATCTCAACCTCTCATTCTTAATTCATGAATTGAAAGACACAAACACAATAAAAACATAAAAAAATAAGATTTAAACTATGGAACCCTATGCAATTAAACTAAAATTAAAAATAACAAACAAAGCAGAACTCATAAAAATTCAAGAGAAGAGTTAGAAAAGTTATGGTTTTTCGAGTCCCAGCTCGACTTATGTTGCTCTCTTTAGAGGCCGAGCTTGTGATCCAAATATAGGTCTCTCTGGACTTTGCTCCTCATTTTTCCCTTCAGTAGAAGAAACTTGTCATAATTCACCAAAGCTAGAAATTTCATATCTTTTATGAAGTATGACTCCTCCTTTGGTTCCTCAAAAATGAACTCTGTCGGCTTTTCTAACCAAAATAAATTCTTTAAATGGATTGAATTCAGTGCTTCCACTTGAGCATTGAACACTTCTTGCTCATTTGGTGATAAATTCTCCATAAGAGGTTCAAGTACACCTTCCAAATAAACACAAGACTTGTCTTCCAATATAAATTTTTCCTTCTCTTCCTCATACTCCTCAAAACTATAAATTTCCCTATCCAACATTAATGAATGATTTTTCCCTCCTTCTTACCACCATCACCTTGAAATTTCAATGAAACACTCAAGAGTTCTAGTTTAGATTCCATTCTATCAATTCCTTTTTCTTTATCCCTCAATAAACTCTCTTGATTCTTGATTGTTTCCTCATGAGTCCTTAACTTCTCTTCTTGAATTCTAAAATTTTCCTCCTGAATCCTTAATTTCTCCTATTGGATTCTTAACTTCTCCTCTTTAAGTCTAAAGTTCTCCTCTTGACTTTTTAACTTTTCCTCTTGACTTCTAAATATAGCCTCCCACTCATCTCTTTTAGCTAAAAAATTATTATCATTATGCAAAAGCAAGTCAAGAAGAAATTGATTTTTTGAGTTACAAACCTCTTTTGAATATTGCAATTCTTGAATCTCTCTCTTTAATTCTTCTATTTGTGCTCCCAAAACCAATGAAGAAAAAGACTCATCAATAAAGGATGGTGGACAATAAGGACATGGTGCATGTGTACTTGTGAGCTCCTCCATTTTTCTCTTTAAATCATTCAGTTACTGTTGTAAAAGAAACAATGTACGATTTTGGACATCATCTTGCATCATCTTAAAAAATGGATCAAATTTTTCCTACAGAGAAAAATCACCAAATCAAAAATAAAATAAAAAAATCTCAAACTAATTCAACCAAAGATATTAAAAAAAACAAAATCGTTGTTCCCCAGTAAGGGCGCCAAAAACTTGATCGATGTCTAACAAGTGTACTAAATCGACTAGTAATATAGGAAAATATAGATTACGACCCGAAATATTGTACCTAAAGGAACATGGATTGCTAAGGATAATATCTATGTATGAATTGAATAAATCTGAGATTATTTCCTAATATTTTCGATTTAAGAACTAACTAAGTAAATAATTAACTAAAACAAAAACTAAAATTAGACAAACATGAATTAAACACAAAACAATAACTGAAATACTCTTGCTAAAAGAACTATCCATCACAACTTCCATTGCAATGACTCAATAACAAAAGTAACATAAGTGATTATGGAAAAACCAGATAAATAAAGCCTGATATCTTGAATCAAGAATATCTTTCTTAAATATCAAATTTCCTATTTAAGGACAATTTAACACTTAGCATAAAAATCTAGTTTTAACTTCCTAAACATTCATTAAACTATTTTTCAAGTAAATTCAACTTCAATTTATTCTTAGTTCCTCATCTCTTAGTATTAACCAATATTACCAATAGACAATTACCTCAAAATTAGAAAACAATCATGTATTGACACTAAAGAATTAATCTAAGAACATGCAAATCATACATTATGCTTAAATCAATACTTAGTTATTGAACCAATAAACTAATAACCAATCTTAACATAATCAAAGATAAGAATCTGCTCAAAACTAAGAAATAATCAAACTTGTGTTGAATTAAAGCACAACTAAGTCATTACAATAAAAGACTGAGGGTTCAAGTTTCCCTTAGCAAAAGAAAAGAAAATTACTTACCAAACATGATAATAAAATAACAATTAAAATAAAGATAATTGCAAACTATAAAAAATAGAAAAATAGAGCTAAACTATTATACAGAATTTAACTAAAGGAAATTAAAACTAAAACTAAAAAAACAACAGTTATAAAGAGGCTTGCTCTTTACATCTCCTTAGCTCCCTTTCATTAGTGTCTTGGTGCCTTTTTATAGCTAAATTAAGCTACCACAAGAAGAAATTATGTGCCTTGAAACTTTTTAATCCAAATAGTAGAAGACTTCCTATTTTAATGAAGAAAAACTTCCAATTTAAGCGAATCCTCTTAAACTGTAAGATAGAACTTAAAACCACCGAATCAAAACATCTGAAATTTCAATTAACAACTCATCCAGGAGAGTGGTTAAGCTAATTCAACCGAATAGCCAACAATTACCCTTTAAAGAAGTCCATTCGGTAGAATCACATTTTGATTCCATCGAATAGTCTTTTTTCTTTACTTTAAAAGGGCAATTCGGTAAAATCAAGAAGTGATTCCACCGAATGGACATCTCTTGGACTAAATGTCAATGTTTTTATTCTTTTTTGTTCCTTAACTTGTGAATTTCTCCTTTTAATCCTTTAATTTCTTCTTTTTCCTTTAATTTACACCTACAAACACCAATAAACACAATTAAGACCTTAAATTGCATCTTAACAAATTAAACACTAATTTAACCTAATTACTAGTAAATTAACTCACTAGACATACTAAAAACATTGTAAAAACATAATATAAATCACACTTATCATCCCATAAGATGACTTTGATTTCTCTTTTCCATTTTTTTATTTGTGTGTCCTCATCCATTATTGAAAGGTGAGCTATGTATATTATGGCTATAGTTTCCCTAAGACCATCTAAGTTCTTAAATATTAAATTTGAATCATGCCAACCAAATCTTAAGTATAGTTAGACAAGTGACTAAACATCCTATAAACTTTGAAAATAAAAACGAGAGATAGTAAGAAAAACTTAAAGACTATGCAAAAAGAAACATAAGATTCTACCAATTGAGCATCAAAAACAACCTATTTACATAGCATTAATATGCACTCAATCATATCAAAATAAACTTAGAGAAAACTATCATAAAGATAAAGAGGATAAATGAATATGCATTAATATAACATAGCACAATGCATGCAAAATAGAAACTTAAATACTAAACATGTGACAAAAACACAAAAAAGAAACATAAAACATCCTTTCCCCCACATTTGAATTTCACACTATCCCCAATATGGGTCCAAAAAATATAAAGGGAAGGAAAAGAAAAAATTCCCTCAATCAACCAAAGGAGAATGTGAAGGCAAATCTACCATATAGCCCACTTGAGCAATGAATGAATCAACCTTGTGCTCTATCCTCCTTTGCCTACTAGTAAGTTGGTGAGTTATAGTCTCTACAGAATTTTATTGAAGTTGCATGGATTATTGGTTTTCAAGCCCTTCCTCCTAAATCTTTAAGGATCGACTAGAAGAACCATGAGATAAACCATGAGAAGCACCATAAGAGGGACTACTTGCACCTCCATAAAAAGGGGCTGGAATGATAGCCAAGGCTTCATAAGATTGCCCTTCTTGAGGCATACCAAAATCTTGTTCTTCATCCCCACTCTCTTCCTCATTTTCTTCACTTTCTTACTCCTCTTGAGGTGGTGGTGGTGTCAATCCTCTCAAACAAGAATGAGAACGGGCTGGAATGAACCACATGGAGGCATCAACCACTTCATCTTGAATCAATGCTTGCCTAGTGAAGTATGATCACTAAACCAAATGGGTAAAATAATCCAAATTAATATTCAAAGCTTTTACTAAAATGTTAACAACATGACCATGAGTAATATGGCTTTCCTTCCTAGAGGCACATGTAAGGATTTGATTAAAAATTCAATAGGTCCTACATGCTTGCTTGTTATTATAAATGCACCACATAAGGAATAGTTCTTGATAAGAAATCCTATTAAACTCAGATTTATGAAAAACCACACATGCAAGAACTTTATAAAAAAGCCAAAACCTCAAATCTTTTATAAACATTGCCTTTTCCTTCTTAGGATGAAAAGGTGTTCTCAAATTAGTCAAAAACATCCAAAACTCATTAACATTAAAATTCTTAGAAGGGTCACACATTCCATCCCTTTTGAACCCAAAAACTATATGCATAAAGGAATAAGTGTCGTGTGTCTTTCTCCGAACATACAAAACTCTTAATACCCTAAAGTTATTCTCGTTCACTTCCAAAGTTGTATAAAATTCCATAAGTAAATTAACAATAGTAGGCTCATGTATGGAAATAAATCTACCAAGACCACATAAATTCAAAAGAGAAGTAAATGATTCTAACATACCAAGTCTTTTAAGAGGGTAGTAGAAATGTACTTACAAGACACAATCTCTCTACGCTTAAAAGAAATGAACTTAGCACCTTCCTCATGAAAAAAGATTTGAAATGGACTATTGTAAATGGAAGTGAAGTCCTTTTCTTATAAAACTTGCTCTTATAGCCTTGATGAAGTAAAACCTCTTGTTTTTGGCATCTTGTGTATGATAATAATAAAAAAAGAGAGAGAAAAAACTTGGTAATGGGACACGTGAAAGAGATAAAAAAGAAAAATAGAAAGCTTGGTAATTGAGGTTTTGAGGGAAATGAAAACTAATAACTAGTGAGAGAAACTAAGAAAGAGTGAAGACGAAGAAAGAAATAAAGGATATATATAAGGAAATAACTCTTTAGGAGAAGAAAAAGGTTGCAACAATAAATGGATATGAAGACTAGTATTTATAGGGTAGGAAAATCTACGTAGGGATGAGAAAAAGTAGGAAAGGATATGACTTGAAATGGGAACAGTCATGATCCTTTAGGGTTTCTCAAACATTTTCAAGAAAATTTCAAAAAGTAACTCCAAAAATGACAAAAATTGAATACCATAGATATAAAACTAAAAAAGGGAATTTATGATATAGAAAAATATTGAAAACTTTGGCAAGAGTGGGGTTGTCGTGAGTCGGTATGAGTGGAACAACTCGACACACATGCTTTTTATAATGAGTCGACATGCTTGGTGATGAGTTGGCATGGATGTAACTCTCCATGATTTGGCACATCCATTTATGACTAAGTGTGCAACTATTCTAGAATGACTTGGCAAACTTGATGATGAGTTAGTACGGTCCATCTAAGTTGGCACTATCACTCTCTATAATGAGTTGGCATAAATGGAATGAGTCGGCACACCTTGCCTAAAAATTCAAAAATATAAAACAACCAAAAAGTCAAAGAAAAACATTAGGCCATGAATAATAATGTGTAAAAATAAACAAACCCAAAAACATACTCTAAACTCCTAAAACTAAAAATTTGGTTAAAGGAATACTTATCTAAATAAAGCTAGGTAAACTAAACTACTGGATATATTGAACTTGCTCATCTATGATCATTATCCTCAAATTGATGCACATGACCATCCTCATTAACATAAGGCTCAATAGGCTCTAACCTTAAACAATCATGCAAAACATCATCAACACACTCATCAATAATATCAAAAGAATCAATTCTACTAACACTTTCAATAGGTGAAGACCTCATCATCTTAAAAACATTGAATTCTATGCTTTTATTGTTTACATATAAATGGATTTTACATCTCCTCATGTCAATAATAGCTCCAGCTATAACTAAGAAAGGGCTTCCAAATAATATTGGAATTTTTAAGTCTTCTTCCATATCTAAAACAACAAAATCGGTTGGAATAACAAATTTACCTACCTTTGTGGGCACATTCTCAAGAATTCCAAGAGGATGAATAATAGTTTTGTTAGCCATAGATAAACACATGCTAGTAGGCTTAAGTTCACCTAAATATAGACACTTATAAATAGAATAGGACATAAGACTCACACTAGCACCTACATCACAAAGAGCTTTATCAAAAGGAATACCACCAATGACACAAAGAATCGTGAAACAATCGGGGTACTTTTGCTTTGGTGGAGACTTAGAATATATAGCCTTTGATTCTTCAACTAATGAGACTAAGCCATAATCTTCTAATTTACTCTTGTGTGCAGTAATGTCTTTTAAAAACTTACCCTATGATGGCATATCTCTAATAGCATCCATGAATGGAATGGTAATGGTTATATCCTTAAGATAATTTAAAAATTTGCCAAATTGATTATCTAAGTTATGCCTTAAAAACATTTGAGGAAAAGGCAAAGCCTTAAGCTCCACTTTAGGTTCATTATTTTTATTAGAATGGTTATGCTTCTTTTTATCATCTTTAAACTCCAAAATAACATTACTACTATCATCAAACACATGCTTATTAAACTCATTACACTTACCTCTTTACTCATCATCTTGATTGACTTCTTTTTTACCTTTACCTCATTATGCTCAACTTCCTTACCACTTTTTAGAGTTATTGCTTGACAAGTCTCCTTATACAGGAACTTAGGTTTGTTAGATAGCTTTCCCATAGGTTGAGAATTAAAACAAGCTTTTTAGGCAATTTAGGTCTCTAAGATTCTACTATGAGTAGTAAGTTGCTCAAGATTTGCATTAACTTGTTTAAATTGCTCCTCATTACGTTTATTAGTGGTAATTTTCTAGTTAATTAATTGTTTTATAAGCGATGCAAGATGTGATTTAGGTTATCGAGGATTAAAGGATGGCTTCATAAGAAAATCAAGTGGGTTTTGTGGTCTAGGCATAGGGTTATTTGGAGGGTTAAGTTGTGATGAAGTATTTGACCATGAAAATCCAAGGTGATTTCTCCATTGGGGTTATAAGAATTAGAATTTAATCCTTCCCTTTGATGAAAACCTTTTTTAACAAAATTAACCGCTTTACTAGAACTCACTATACATTATGCATAGGAGTGAGATCCTCTACATAATTCACAAGCAATATTTGAATTATCAATAGAATTAACTTGAGATTTACTTACCAATTTGGTGAGTGCATCTACCTTTGCTAATAGCAAATTAATTATATCAAGCTGTAAAACTCCTCTTGCCTTAGCCATAGTTGGTTCATCTCCCATGTACCCTTGCAATGCAAGTTCCTCAAGCAAAGTAATTACTTCCTTAGCTATTTTATCCATCCATTTGCCACTTGAGGCTACATTGACTATACTATGATTTTCATCCATCAAACCATTGTAAAAGTTCAAGAAACCCTCCAATCTAGCAAGCCATGATGAGGATATTGCCTTTGAAGTTCCTTAAATCTTTTTCGAGCCACATAAATTGTCTTGTTTGCATGTTGTCTACAAGTTGTAATTTCATTTCTAAAATTGTCCATATTATGGGGTGGAAAGTACTTGTGAAGGAAATCTTGCTTCAATTGATCCTATGTAGTGATGGACTTACTAGGAAAACTAGCAAGCCATAATTATGCCTTGTCCCTGATAGAAAATAGGAATAATCTAATCCAAATTGCATCATTCGTTACTCCATTAATTTTAAATGTTGTAAACACATTAAGTAGGGCTAATATATGGGCATAGGTATCTTCTCCTTAGAGAACTTCAAACTAATTATTTTGCACCATTTACATAATACTTTGCTTGATTTTAAAGTTATTGTTGGCAATTATAAGTGCCACAATTCCTCCAAAACTCCTCGATATGTTGGGTATAGCAAATTCACCCAAAGTATGCCTATCTTGATTAGCCACGAAATTTAAACTTTGGTCTTCCTTTTCTTGTTGCTGTCTTTGATCTTTGCACAAAACACGTAAAGTTCTATCAATTTTAGGATCAAATAGAAAAAGATTTTCTTTACTATTACTTCTATGCATATAATAAGAAAACAATCAAAACAAACTAAACTATTGCTAATTAATCACACTAAAAGAAAATCTAAAAAGAAAAGGCCTGAAACAACCTTTTTCTACCCTAAATTAATAAAAACAATCACTTCTTTGATCCTTAGCAATGGTGCCAAAAACTTGTTGTGGTGTAAATTTTATTACCCTAGTCTTTGAGACTTAGATAGAGTGAGTAGGGTGTCAAATACTGGGAATCAATATATATAAGAGTTATTTTCTATCAACTGAATAAATACTAAGATGGATAGGCAATTTAAATTTAGAAGAATTTGTTTAAACTATAGAATTTACTTAATTAAACTAATTATCTAATCTAAATTTGTACCTAACAAACAATCAAATAAGTTATTAGAATTACAGGTTATAAATCGATCAAATAAAGATTTAATAAACACATATGCATGTAATGATTAAAAACTAAGGCCTACTATCCCTAAGTGTAATTCTCATTGTCAAATAAGATCATTCCCATCTAGAGTCCACAAGCACACTCATGTCATTACGGAGATAGATGAAAATCATAAAGTTATATGCCTATTCTTAAACCCCTCGAAGTGAAATTCTTGTCTCTTAAGTGATTTTTAGACTTTAAGTAAATTCAATTGCTTATCCACTAAAATGCCTCAATTTTAATTGTGAACAAATTGATTAACACATTATATATGGTGATCAAGCATGCATAACAAGTTAAGCACCTAGTTAAACTTAAAATTTTCATACATTAAAATAAGATAATTGTATTAATAAAGATTAATTCATACTTGCAATTCTAACAGAAAAAATTAGCCTCAATATATATTGTCAAAGCAACTAAGATTCAAAGAAGAATAATAAAACCAAGTAAAAGGATAAGGAGAAAAGAGAAGAAATTGGTTGATGACTCCTCAATGTTTTTTCTTCCTTAGAATTTACTTTTTCTTCATAATGTTTTTAAATTGATTTGGTGGTTCTTTGGTAGTTTTTCTATTTTCAAAATGCAATTATCATCATATATTTATAGGCCTCAAGGTGTCCTAAATGATGCCTTTTTGAAGAGGGGTGTAATCTTGAAGAGATATGTGAAAGGTTGCAATGGTTGGCTTTGGTGACAACTCGGCACACTTATGCTAAGTTGGATGAGTAAACACACACTATAAGAAAAAGGGGTATTAGTGACCAAAATTAATGAAGGTAAAAAAATTTTAGTCCTTAAACATATAATAATAGGGACCAAAATTTTTCCTCTTTATCCAATATTGTTTTTAGGCTAGTAAATAGGGAAGGTAAAAATTTACGGTCCTTAAAACTAAAAAATCTTGTCCCTGATTATGAAGCTACTTGCAGGAACATATCCCACTTTTTCTTTTGCCCTTTAGAACTATCTTGTAAAAACACTTATTAAACAATCTGTTGAAATTAATTTACATAAAAAAGTCCCAAATCTTTCTCTCCAACAATAGAAAATGAGACTCGAGTCTTCTACTCTCCGATGAAGATCTGCCTTGCCTCAATTATTTTTTTGTCATTAGTCACATAATTATCCTTTTCATCTCTCTTGGTTTTTGTTTTATACCGCACTAAGAAACAAATTTTAGTCTTCCTTTTTAATTTTTTTACTCCTTGCCTCTATTCTATACTCTTGCCCTAATTTTTGTTTGTTTAGATCTACTTCATAGTTTATATAGGGTATTGATTTGTGTAATTCTATCCAATTTCATAGAGATAAAATCCTCTTTCTAGTTTGTATTCTCTTTTTCTACTTGCTTTTTTTAAATTATTCATCTGCTTGATTTAAATATCTCTGCTGGAGTTATCCAACTTTATGCACTATTTGTATTTCTAACTTTCTCTTTCTTTTTTGGTTCATATCAGGGCATTTGAGCTTTGAGCTGGTT